>CAIGRT010179459.1:0-12911 GCA_903798405.1 Fraxinus platypoda
TTTCGTTACATAGCCACTTTTAATAAATAGAAGATATATATATATATATTAATAAAAAGTAAAGCAAATGAGGCATTTTACTCCACCACACCCCACCCCATCCCATCATTTCCTCATCCCCAATTGGAAACCCTTTCCTCTCGAGCAAGGTTGGATCCTCTTTCATTCCAATACGCCGGTAACAAAAAACTCCAACAATGGCTACTCCAGCAACGGCGACACCGATGTCCCTATGGTGAACCCGACATTCTTACCCCCATCTTTTACGGTCGAAGCGAAACAGTCGCCGCTTTATGGAGAAGTCGACGAAATGGAAGCTGACGACTCCCACGGTGGCAAGTTTGACGATAGCGACAACGGTACGGTTTTTCCAACTTACTCTTCTTCCAGCTGAAGCATTTATTTTTGAAGCTTACTTTTCTAGTTTCATTCTCTCTTTATTTTTTATTTTTTATTATTATTATCATGTTTATTATTGGTGATAAATCTATTGATTGGAATCTACCATAGCAATAGCCTTTTCAAATCTAGCCAGATGAAGATGAGCATCTATATAACCTCAAAATATAATGTTTTTAAACCAGGAATCTACCATAGAGGATGTGTTGTCACTGTGGAATTAGTTTAACCTTATACAGAGGTTCGACCAACAATTATTAATGCAATCATATAGAGACAATGCAGAAGTGAAATGAATATGAGTGCAAGAGTTATGGAGAGATGTAGAGTCGCCAGGCTATAGAAAATAGTATTAGTAACTGAATAGCAATCAGCTGGGACTGTATTCATGCCAAATCTTCCTAATAGAAATTGAATGTTTTATTTATGCACATCTCTCTCAATTAATTTCCTTTTACGGTTTTAATTCTATATTTAAATGTCACCCATCGTGCCAACAATTCTAATTGATTTTTGTCAAAAAAAATAAAATAAAATTGTGTGGATGTAGGATATTTGGAAATTCTTTCATCCGAAGATGACAATCTGAATGATAAGAGCTCATGGAAAGGAACATACATTATTGCGCCCAGTGTTGGGATGAAGTTTAAGGATGAGAGAGAGGTGTTTGAGTTTTACAAAAACTACGCTTACCAAATCGGTTTTCCTGTGAGGAAAAGAAATTTGAAGAAGGGTGATGATGGGGTTGTACGTTATGTAACTTTTACATGCAGTCGGGAAGGCTGTCGAACTAGTGGAACGAATGTTGTTTTGAAGCCTCAACCAACCATCGAAATTGGGTGCAAAGCGAGATTGACGGCATGTTCTGAACTTAATGGAATTTGGCGTATTAACACTGTTCATTTGGAACACAATCACAGAACAAGCCCGTCAAAATCACGGCTATATCGATGTAATCGCCAAATCAGGGACGAGTTAAAAGACAACTTGAAATAAATGACATCGCTAGTATACCATTGCACAAGAGTTTTAACTCCGCCGTAGTTGAAGCCGGTGGTTATGAGAATATTTCATGCATTGAGAAGGATTGTAGAAATTTCATTGACACGGTACGTCGATTAAGACTTGGTAAAGGAGACGCTCCTGCTATACAAACTTATTTTTCGAGGATGCAAGCTAGTAGTTCTGGCTTCTATTTTAGTATAGACTTGGATGAGGATGCCCGTCTGAGGAATGTTTTCTGGGTGGATAACAGGTGCAGGCAAGCATGTAAGGAATTTGGTGATGTAGTAACGTTTGACACCACGTACTTTACTAACAAGTACGAAATGCCTTTCGCTCCTTTTATTGGAGTTAACCATCATGGACAATCAACTCTACTTGGATGTGGTTTGGTCTCATCTGAGGATACNTCTACTTGGATGTGGTTTGGTCTCATCTGAGGATACAAGCACTTTTGTATGGCTATTCAGAACCTAGCTTGAGTGTATGTATGATCAAGCTCCAAATGGAATTATTACAGATCAAGATCGAGCTATGCAAAATGCAATTGAAATCGTGTTTCAAAACACAACGCATAGATGGTGCTTGTAGCATATCCTAAAAAAATTACCAGAAAAATTCGGCAGTCATAGACATAAAAGTGAAATTCTTTATATTGTGCATGGGTTGGTATACGATGTGCAAAGTTGTGAGGAGTTTGAGGGAGGTTGGAATAAGATGCTTGAAGATTATGAATTGGTAGAACATTCTTGGTTGAATGGACTGTACAATGAGAGAACTTGATGGGTGCCATGCTATTTGAAAACTTCATTCTGGGCGGGTATGTCAACCACTCAACGAAGTGAGAGCACTAATGCATTTTTTGATGGCTATGTACATTCGAAAACATCCCTAAAGCAATTTGTAGAGCAGATGACCGTGCATTGAGAAGTAAGGTTGAGAAGGAGGTTCATGCTGATTTCAAATCATTTTCACAGATGGTCCCATGTGCGACAAGGTATGCGACAAATCATCAATTGGTTCACTACCATTGGTAATGCCACTTGATTGACCTTCATCTTGCAACGAATATGCTACGTCTCGAGGAGATTTATTCCAATCGAAAAACTGACAGACGTCGCGGGTACAAAATGGAACAAACGTCCCTTGTTATCGGTTTTCTTTTCCACCTCCATCCATTTAATATAGCCTTGGCCACAGTTTGGGCATCTTCTCTTTCCGGGGCAATCTGATAACATGTGCCCTGGCAGTCTACATGAATGACATATCCCCTTATTCTTTCCGGCCATCGAAGAATTCTAATAGAACAACGATTAAATGTAAATGCAACAATTTTCTCCAATTGACATATAATGTCACGTAATTGGAAAAAAAAACAAATTAACACACAATATCATGCAACTACATTTCTGCATTTACCGTGGCAGGAATTTGATTTAAAAAAAACGACGAATGGACTTTTGCAGTAATACTTTCTCATATAAAATGAGCAACATAATAAAGCAAGAAAATATATAAACTACTCATTTGAAAACCCACTGGTGAAGATATGTAGAAATAAAGCAAGAAATGGAATTATTTCACTCATTTCAGAAACAAACTTTTTCCGGATGTAAATCAGCAAGAAATGATTTATTTCACTCATTTCAAAAACATAAATCAACAAGAAAATATATAAACTACTCGTCAAAAAACCCCCCCAAAAAAAGATCTGTAGAAATAAAGTAAGAAAAGATTTATTCCACTAAAATCAAATACATACATTCGTCGTGGCGGATGTAGAGTTGCCACCGAGAGTTCTTCAATACGGGCTGAAATGTGCGAGGGGAGAGATTTCCCTATGTTAGGGATGGGTTAGTGTTTGAAATGTGCGAGGGGAGAGATAATCTGATTTTGGGATGGGTTTGGTTTGGGTAGGGTTTGAATTTCAAATGGATTTTACCAATTTCTCGCGAGATTTTGGAGTCAATATATTTTGTCAGTCAAAAGCGCCACATCAGCATGCTGTAATTGCTTCTGTCGTTTTTTATGTACAAATAGAATTACCCTTACAATGTGAAACGACAAACAAAATCCTTATTTTTTGTTATTAGTATTTTTTTAAATCAACTTGTCTAATAGATTAAGTTTTGTTGTGTGTCAAAAGTTGTGATTATGGTTTTTCCCTACAGCATTGATTCATGCGACTCTTCTTAGCTTGTAAGGGCCCGTTTGGAAAGGCTTTTAAAAAGTCAAAAGCTGCTTCTAAAACTAAGAAGCTATTTTTGGGCCTGTTTGAACAATTTTTGGAAGGTGTTTCTTCTTGTTAAAAGAGCTTTTAGAGGAAGATGGCATACAGTCGAGAAGCTCTTCTGCAAAAAGCAGAAGCACGAACCGTACAAAACATGCTCTAATAAATGTGTAATGTAAAAAAGACAAAACAAAATTCATATTTTCGTTATTAGTATACTATTGAACCATATCATCTAAAATCTTAAACTTAAGCATGCCATTATGTTTTTTCCTGGTATGCGTTGATTCAAGTGACTACTATGGATACTTGTAATATGAATACCAGATGATTTAATGAACAGAAAAAGTTTATGTACAATTCAAACGACGAATGCTGGGGAGTTCCAGTTTATGATGACAATCAGTTGTTTGAGCTGCTTGCAATGTCTGGCATGCTAATGGATTTCAACTGGACAGATATATTAAAAAGGAGGGAATTTCTGAGGTTAGAATTCTGCTTATAATTTGAATTAAATCTATCTAATACAAAAATCGGATTCTTAATGCAATCTTTTGTTTTGAATAATAACACAGAGATTCTTTTGCTGGTTTTGATCCCAAGAACGTGTCTAAAATGGGAGAAAAAGAGATCCTTGAAATGGCCTCCAATGAAGAGCTAACTTTAGCAGAAAGCAGAGTTAGGTGCATAGTAGATAACGCAAAATGCGTAACAAAGGCAAGTTTTTTCTAACTTATTTCCGCGTTAAAGGAAGAAAAAATAAAATAAAATTGCGTGTAGCATAGAATGAACCATCCCAGGATGTGGCATATATAATAATTGTAATGCGGTTCAATCTTTTTACAGATTGTGAGGGAATTTGGGTCGTTCCGTAGCTACATGTGGGATTATGTTAGTTACAAACCAGTGATCAACAAATTCAAATACCCTAGAAATGTACCTCTGAGAAGTCCAAAAACCGAGTCCATGAGCAAGGTCTTAGTGAAACACGGGTTCCATTTAGTGCGTCCTGTTATCGTGTATTCGTTCATGCGAGCATCAGGAATGACAATTGATCATCTTGTTGATTGTTACAGATATAGTGTGTGTGAAAATCTCGAGACATGTCTGATATATGTTGCTTCGTACACAGTTCAGGTAGAATGGCTGCAGCAGGCTTTTCCCCTTTTTCGAAGAGTTTTTTGACTAATTTAAAATATAAATTGTGTAATTTTATGATTGATTTGGAAAAAAAAAAATGTTGTATTGCTGCCTATGCTAATCACTATTGCAATGATTTCTCTTTGAGAAGCTATCTATGACGCACATTATGTAAATATCTCAATCGTTATCTAAATAAAATTATATTTATATTTGGTTTCACCGGAAATTAACTCTATATGAAAATAACAAACAAACTAATTATTTATTGATACGACTTACAAGTTACAATAGAAGTCACAATCCAAAACAAATTGCAGTAAAATACAAATCAATCAAGGCCAGCATGCTAGCCTGCCAAGTTTTAGACCCCAAATTATATTTATCATAAATCATAGCTAATATTTTGGTACATAATATGACTGCTGATGATGGAGACTTTCACCAAACTATAATATGATTATGCTTATCTCCTTAGCTGTCCTTGATTTGTACATTCAGTTCGTCTTTTTGATTGCTGTCATTCACAAGATAACATCAAGAAAATTTATCATCAAATATTCAAATTGGGATATTATGGTGTTCATGAAAGTATTTCCAAAATACAAATAACATTATAACATCATGAATCTTGATTACCCAAGACGTCGAACTCAGAGGTACAGCATCGACTCGTGAATGCATCGAAGGGCAAATAGTTTGTGTAGTTATTGGATGAGGAGCCCAGATAGTTGAATTTATTGCTGCTTTGCGAGTCACCATCAAATAAGCTTCTTAGTCATTTGTCACACTCGAGTAGGGCTGAGCGTGGGTTGAATTTTGATTGGTTTTGAGTCCAATCCAAACTCAACCCAACATATTCGATTTGACAATAATTCAAATCGAAATCAACACATTCACGGTTGAAACTCAACCCAATCCAAACCGACCAAACTCGGGTTGGTATGGGTTAGATTGATTGATTTGGACTTGAGTCCAATTCAAGTTAGACAATTTTTTTATGAACCCAATGGTTGGGATCTTTTTTTGTTGAATTTGAACAATTTTTTTAAAGTTTGATATTATTTCAATTTGGACCAATTTCAATTATATTAAAAATTGTCATTTGAAAGGTCTTAAATCGATTGAAGTTGGATCAATGGTCCTTTGGATTAAGTTTCATTCCAATAGAACAATATAAATTAAAAATATTTTAAAACGTGTTAAATAAATTATATCATGATCAAATTAAATACACATTAAATCAATCTAAATACACGTTGAATAGCTGTATATTATACATATTGAATAAAATAAATTCAACATAAATACTAAAAAAGTTAAAACATTCAAACTCAACACAAAATATCCTCTTTCAATCCAAGTGTTTTCAAAAATCATGTCAAAAAATCAAGTCGAGAAGCCGAAGCACGAGCAATAATGAGAGGCGCAAGAGACGTGAAACATAGGAGAATTTTGATTATTAGGTTTTTGATTTTAGTATTAATTTTCTTTTTAATATTTTTTAATTTATTGGGTTGGGTTAGGTTGGATTGGTTGGGTTGAATTGTATTTGATTGAGTTTTAATAGATAATTCGGAACCCAACTTAAAATTTGATTTCCTAACCCAAACCCAATCCAATTGAACTAAAAACCAATCCAAATCGGTTGATTTGGATTGAGTTGATCGATTTGACTAGCTCCAATTGATTTTTGCCCAGCTATACACTTGAAGAATCGTGTTACTTTTTCTCTTATGCGAAACAAAATTTAACCAGCAACAATGTGTCATTAAATAATTCTGACTGTGCGACTTATTAAAGAACCAATATAAAAATTAAACGCTGCTCGCACAGGAGGCCAAGCATTCTGCTAGACAAGGAAAAATAAAAATAAAAATATCAGCATAGTACAATTCTTCAAAACATAAATAATACTACAGGGCAGCAACATTTACAATTCTCCACTTTCATCAAAAAGCCAAGCAAGGTTCAAGAATAAATAGCTATTGCACCATCAAACAAAGTAGAAATAATTACCTGTTCATACAAAGAATCACACAACACCTAAAGACATGCAAAGCTGAAAGCACCTGTAAACCAATGGAAATAGCAACAGAACTGTAAACATGGATCAATCACATATATCCTGGTTCAGCCAATATTTACATAACGCAACTTTCCTCTTTAAAATGTCATTCTACAAATTATTTATTCAACATCGATAAGAGAATGAAACACTTTAAAATGTCATTCTACAAATTATTTATTCAACATCGATAAGAGAATGAAACACATTAAAATGTTCAAGGAAAAAAATACATAACCAATTCTACAGAATGCTTTGCCTCGGCTGCCTCCAAAGAATATTTACATCACTCCATCTTACTACTACTCCCACATCGGGCAACTTCTACAAGAAAGCATAAACCAAGTTACCCTACAAATCCTTCAAAAGCCTGTCATCTTATTCTCCCAACTGCAATAGCAAATTATTGTTGTCGTAACTCTTTCAAAACTGGCACGACGTCCCGAGCCTCTGTCTTTGCTTTTGACCAAGGGTTACAGACTTGCGCTTAGCAAATGCTGGGTACAAAAGCTCCTGTAATCTCTCTAAAAACATTGCCCATTCTTCCTCATTCATGTCTGCTAGCTTCACAAAGCTCACACTTGTAGGAAGCTGCTTGTTTGCACTCCTATGGCCCGATGATGAACTAGCAAGATAACCATAGTCAGGTTTTGCTCCAGAAAATTTGGGGAACTTATGGTTCTTCTCACTTGAGTTTGTTTTTTTAAGCGACATAGATAGCTTTGAAATAGTTGGGATCCTCTCAAGGGCAGGACCCTCGTTGAATTCCTTTTCCACCTGTTCTCCTTCAATTTCCTCTTCTTCTTCAATAGTTTCCTCTAGCTTCGAAAGGGGAGTAAAGGCATGAACACCTCCAAATCCCAAACAAAAAGGTGTATCTGCCATGAAGTCCTCAGAGGCTAATTTCGTAGTTAAGTCAGATCCTCCATCTTCATAATCTATGTTAAACTGAAATTCCTCTACATCAGCTTCAGCCTTAGGAGTCATGTCCTCGGCAATCAACCGTCTTGCCTCGATGCATATAACCTCAAGCTCACTAGGTTCCTCCTCACAATTGCGGAACTCCCTACTCATCATCTCACCTATATCAGCAAGGCAAAGCCCAAATGCAGCAGCTTCTTTAAGAAAAATTGTACAGAGGACCAGGACACGTAGACAAGCCTCACGAATCATGGGGAGCTCTCTTCGCAGCATCTCCGAGTCCTGAATAGGATCAAGATTTTCTATATACTCTAGCTCATCATCTGAGAATGGTATTGAAGCTTGAGGCCAATGAATCCACTCAAAATACGGATCTTCCAAACTTTCCGGCAAACAGAGGCCATGATCAATAGGAATGAGTTCCACGTGACCAAACCTCCCAACACCATCAAGCTTCCTAACTAAAAGATTACCCGCATGCCTATCTGTGTTCAGAATTCTGATGTCTAATATACCGATGCGATGCACAGCGGAAACGGGGAAACTTGAGGTTCCATGATCGCTGGCATCAAAATCATGTGGAATGAACTGTTGAAAGGATGCAATCTTGCTGACATGCCTCTTGCTCTGAGACTTGTTTCCATTCACAGCATCATTAACATTGAAGATCGAGTGGGTGATCTTCACCAATGCAGTGGGTGGAACATTTGCAAAATGATCGTGGTCAAGAAGATAAGCAGCCACTTCTCTGTATCCTGTTTCCCCAACCCTCACTGTACGTTTTAAGCCTGGTTGTCCAAGAGCTTTGCCAACAAAGCCCTTGGGATTGTTTGGTGCAAACGGTTCTTCATCCGTAGGCTTCACAATGGCAACACTTTCACCTCTGCTGTTTCTGAAATAATACGCCCCTCCAAGCCCACTATGAACAGGGAGTGGATCAACTCCATTCTTCATTGCCTTGAAAATTTCCTTAACAAGTTGTTTGGTCATGGCAAAGCAATTCGAGTGCCCCAGTATCTCTATCGGGCCACTCTGATCCCTCTGTTGGATGTCTCTACCAGTGGGAGACAGACAGGGAGTTGAAGAGCTTCTGTGCATCACATTCCGTGTCAGAAGAAGCGGGGAGTCATTTCGAATGGCACTGAGGTCATTTTTCAACACCATATCACCAAATGACAAAGAACTTTCCTCAGTGGGAAAATTCAGGGCAAGCTGCAACCTCCTCTTCACAGTATTTGCATTGTCGCTCCTGTCTAACTCCATTCCCAGAACACAACCTGTCTCGGTTTGCACAAAAACACGTCTCCTTCCTGCAGGTTTCCCTTCAGTCCTATTGGTTCCATGGTACTCCCTGTTACCAAACGGACTCTTGAAAAGTGCCACAGCCATTTGGGTCTGAACAGGGCTATCCAAGTTACAAGACAAAAACAGAAGAGAAAGACCCACGGTGGTTCTCACAGCCGGCAACAGAGATGGCAAAGGAAGAGAGCCTTTCAGTCACTCTCAATTGACCGCCAAACTCAGAAGCCGATTGTGATTGAACCAGATAAATATCTGATACGATAATGATCATCAGTCAACAAACAAGGATCTAATCTGCCTGCCACCAACAATACCAGAAAACATAACAGAGAACGGCAGTAATTTATTAGAACGCAGAACTAAGGAGAGCGAGAAATAGCAAATCACTACATTGAGAGAGCCATCAGGTGATTCAGATAAAGCAACGGACTGCAATCTGCAGACAAGAAAAGGACCGGATCAGATCAGATCAGATCATAGATCAGGAAAATCATCCTTAGGCGGACTCAAGTATTTAAGAAACGGAGCATTCATACTCAAGACAGCCACCTTTAACCATTCGAGATTCCTTCACAGGATAAATAATTATCAAACTAAAGGGGGGAAAAGCATAGATTATGAAGTTTACAAGTTTTATTGAAAAGTAGTCCGCCTCAACTACTAATATCAAAACCCCTATCAAGCTACAATAAATTCTTGGGTGAAAAAAAAAAAGGTTAATCGGCTAACGCGCAATGGACATGTGAGCCACAGAATATAATCTTACAATTTTATTAATTCTACACTCATTCCATGCCATTACTAACATTTAGCGCATTATGACAAACTCAATCTTGTTCATACAAAGTAAAAACTTTTCACAAATACTACTAAAATTCGTCCTTCGGGCAAATAAAGCCTGTTTAATCCAGTCAAATTAATCCAAGTACCAAACTATCTAAATAAATCATAAAAAAATAAATACAAATTGAATGCAATAGTTCAATAAACGGCCAGATCTGAAGGATCGTTTCATCTTTCCGTGAAATACAATACCTTTGAAACAAGAACTTCAGATAAATTCGAACAATCCACCGGATTGAAAAAAGACAATCAGAAAGGGTAACGGCTAGGATTTTAATCTCAGGTTTCTCCCCAAATCGCCGCACCAAAAGCCCTCTCTGTTCTTCTTCTTCTTTCTTGCTCTGCGCACTATGCTATTTCTCTCTCTATATCTGCAGGTGGATGGATCATTATATATGTAAAACATTTTTTCTCTTTTAAGCAAGGTTTTAATCCTACAGCGACTAAAAGTTACGGTGAAGTGCGAATAGTCGAACCGAACCGGGTTATATACAAAACGAGTGGTGCCACTCTTTTGGATTAAACTATTTGTACATTGATTTTGTACAACATGGTTGTGCCTTGACAAATTTAAAAGTGAATGAGCGAGAAACTGTTTTTTATTTTTAAACTGGCCAATCATGCCACGACACGTGAAACAATGTAAAACTTCATGTCAACCACCATGTACATGTAGCATGGTTGCTCTCTTTTTTTCGAATTGTCTAGAACGTTGGAATCCAGCCGTCAGGATGAGGATTTAATGAGTGATCTGAACCGTTTATGGGGTTTGATGACATGTAGATAAGGGATTGGATAATGACGTGTCAAAGTCAGCGAATCCATTGGAATTTGCCGGCCCCCATATTAGTGAATTGATTAGACAAAAATGCCCTCTGTTTGTTGCTCAAGGTTATGATTTGGTGTATCGTGCGTGCGACCCCGCTACACAAACGGGGATAGACGGATAGTTGATAGGTTTATTAATCCGACTGACGTGGCACTCGATTAGAAAAAACGAAAAAAGAAATTGAAGGCTAAAATGTACCGTTTTCTTCCAAATCAAATCTACACCCATAGTAGATTTTTTTTCCCAAATTGAAACCTGCACAAACGCAAAAAGGGACCCAAGCCTCACCATCTTCAACCACACTTTAGACGAAGGTACCGTCGGCGCTCCAACGGCACTTCCATCGTGGATTTGGCCATCTCCCCCTCACTATTATCGGCCACTCTTGGAAAGACGAGTTTCACCGGGTCACGATTCACCATCTCCAACCAGTAGCGAAATCAAACAACGCTTTCCTCTCTGCCTCACGCCATTTTGGGATTGGTTTGCTATGCAAACTTATATAACGAAGTCGCCCTAATTTATTTAGTTTTTGTCTATTTAATATTTCGTCTGACAGTTTAGTTGGTCGTTATGCGTTCTTCATTTCCTGGTTTTGCACAATTGAAGTCGCTTTTTTGTCAATGAAGCTTATCGGGCAGCAAATAGTAGTTTTAGTGGTGCTCAATTGGAGGGGTTCTAATATGGTACGTTAGTCATGGAGCATACCATGCATTTTGCATTCCAACTTGTTTTGAGCAAACACAATATGCTTTTGCACGATCACTTTCTTTGTGAAATTTCAATTAGAATTATATATGTTCTTCAATATTGTGGTTGTTTCTTTAATTGTTATAGTGACATTAAATTCATTTGAGTTAACCGTGTGGTTTATTTCTATTGTAGAATTGGTGGAAAGAATACTGAAATTTGTCATGTAGAGCTAAGGGCCATTTCTTTGCCGAATGCCTAAGGAAACGCCGATGCCTGGAATGCAAGCATAGATTTAAAAAGTGTTTCGTGGTGGAGAAGCAGACAGCGAATAAAGAGCGATTATTTCTTTGTTGCAGTGACAACTGCAGATTTTGGGATTGGGTTGTCAAAAAAGAATCAAACGGTCAATCATCTAGTTATAATGCTTCATCAGTTAACCTTGCAACGAACGAAAATGTTGAAGAAATTGTAGTGCGGAAGCGAATGCAAAAGGGAAGCGATCGACCTCATTATTAGATAAAAAATTGCTCTCAGTTTTTGACATAACTTTTGTATATGTAGCATAATCTCGAGTTAGCTATCAGTGTCGTCGTGTAGCATTCCCCAAGAAATCTTTTTGAAACCACTAGTTATCTTGATCGTGTCTTCGAATCAGTGATGCACCCAAAATAACTGTCAACCCGTCTACGCACCTACCTTTTACAATGCTCCACCTGGAAAAAAAAATGCACAGTTTGTGTGGGTAGCTAGTGTGTTTCTCTTTTCACTATTGAAAATTGTTTCGGACAATGAGATAACTAAGTTCGTGTGTTATGTACAATGTTTGGAAAAGTTAACATATTACCATTAAGCTGTAAAAATCAAAATAAGTAAGCTCTTGGTACTTAGTTATAAGCGACTGGTTTTAACTACATTATTGTTCCTCAATTTGTTGTTCGTCCAAATTTTTTTCATACATGGATTTATTGCACTTCATTATTATTACTTGCAAATAATCAACAGTTCATGTTTCTGAAGGTTTGTCTACTAGTTAATCTTGCTGCTACGCCTAAAATTATAGCATAAAAAAGCTTAATTTTGCATGATTCTCAAAACACCATAACCTAGGATCACTAAGACGAACATGCATCAAAGGAAACAGATTTCAAACATTTAATTACGATAAACCATTTTCTCAGTTACCATAAACCTCGTTAAAAGCTTGAAGGAATTTAAAATTACAAATGTATTTTACAAATTTCGAGAACCCGAAGAAAGGAACTTACGAAAATGGGGACGGAGATGGAGAAGAACGAGTTGAATATTGCCGGGCGACTCAACAACCGTCTTCGAAAATGTGGATTATGCTCTTCAATTAGAGGAACTTGTTGTTCATCGTCGTCAAATCTTCGGAAATGTGTTGAAGATACACAAGCACGAGTTGAATACTGCCGGACGAATCAACAACCGGTTTCGGGTTTATCGTCGGAGTGCCACCTTCCCGG
>CAIGRT010179503.1:0-10926 GCA_903798405.1 Fraxinus platypoda
TAGTACATTCTTGATAACGAGATGTAAGTCGTTATGGTTTTTATAAAACGATATGTAAGTCGTTCTGGACGGAAAAATAATCTTAATTTTTCATTTTGCAATCAACTCTTGTTTGGTCTTCTTCTGTTTCTTTTCATTTCATCTTTCACATAGTTACAATATTAGCAAGCGATGCAGGGAGCATGATCAAAATAAGATTAAGTTACATGTCTTGTAAAAGAAGCCTACACTGTCCATTATCTTATCATTCATTCAATAGGAAGAACTTCCAAAAAAAACAAGAGGGATAACACACAAATCACAACATGTGATTCAGAAAAATTAAAAAAGAAAGTAGCCAAAATATTGAAATTTAACATTACCTTCTCTTCTTCTTCAAATGCCCATTAAGAAGATTGTAAGTTTTGATTACTTACTTCAACCAAGTGAGTGTTTAAGAGGATGCTAATAGTAGATTTTAGGAATTGATGAAGAAGAGAGGATGATGATAAAATAGTTGCAGAGAGTTGTCGATCCAATTGTGGAAGAAAGGAAGCCAAAATGGATTTAGGGCTAAATGGAAATTGAAAGGGGAATTAGGGTATTATGTCTTTTTACATACAAGAATATTTTAGTAANTAGAACGACATAAATATCGTTTTGTGTTTCAGGAACGATGTCAATGTCGTTATGAAAATTTATGCATTTTTCATACAAGGATATTTTAGTAATTGACAAATTGTATTTTCCTTTTCTTTGTATCTTGAGGTCATCTAACTAAAGAAGATAGTTCATGGTCTTTTTAACTAAAAAGTTGCTTTGACTTACTTTTTAAATGAAGTCCCCTTAATTTTAACAATACTTAAAAAAATCAATAGCCTCAATTTTTACACATCATGAGATTCCATCCATGATGTAGAGGTAGCTTAATTCATTTGGATATGTTGTCATTTCGTTCTTTTCAAATTTCGCGCTTTGTACAGAAGCGACCAATATTACACCAAGAAAAAGATTGGTGTCTTCTCTTCTCTCTTTCCACGTCCAGCCGTGGACAGAGAGATTATAGATTTCCTCGAGCATAATCTAGACCAATATTACCGAACATTTTTTCTTTTCCACGCCTCTAACATACATTCTGTACGCCACCCACATGAACTCATTCTATGGGCACCAGAAACTCGTTCAAATAATGCATTGCACAGCAGTTGATTTTCCAAAAATTACTCTGAACAAATAATTTGTGAGTACTTCCATAAATGTGAAAAAAACGTATATCATCAAATTTTGGGTGCAAACACTCCCCATACGATATGTGAAGAAAGTAGTGTTGCCATCCCCAGACAGTCCAACAATGTGCACCCAAAACGACCACATGAAATTCTAAAAATTAGAACTTGGACAGCAAGAGAGAGATCGGAAAGAAAAAATCTGTCAGAAAATTTGCAACAGCAAATATTGGACTGTACAGTTCGTTTATCAGCGTTTGTCTATTCAGATACTAAAACAACCTCAAGAATTATCTTATAAATAAATACTGTGTTTCTTTCCTGACAAGATTTTATCTATACAAAGTAGTTCTCATCTACACGGTGGCTGGTTCTCAGCCGAATCCAAATCCTTCGTTGCCTTCGTGGATAGCAACAAGCAGCCTCTCCTCCAGATTTTGTTTGGAAGGATATTCTGGAAGATCTAACTGATTGAAACTGCAGCAGTAAGTTAACATCTGTTACGTTTTGCCCAATAGCACCTGCAAACTAGACATTCTATGCAATCCCAGCTTGAGAACATGTTTGGCTAAGCTTAACTTATAAGTAAATAGGTAGGTACATAAGATTTGTGTACAGGTCAAGACTTCAAAATAAATTGCTTTTTGACAGGAAGGTAGTAGTTACTTTTTTAGCCAAACATGGTCTCAAGCGTGCAGAGCACAATAGTTGCAAAAGAAGATTACCATGTATGAGCTGAAGGCAAGTGATCCACACTGACATATGCCTTGTGAATCTGAAATTTTTGACATCCTGAAATGCCTTGAAGCGCACTAAATCCTTCTAAAGGCACCTGATGAATAACAACATTTTTCTCAATACCATCACATGACAAACTAAACCTCTCACAAAAATATAGGATGGCAGTGGCACTTTTCTCCATATCACCAGAACCGTAAAATAAAGTCTTACCATGTGTGAAGTGTGTGTACTAAGAACACTATTATGTGTTGAGAACAAGATAATTATTTTCAGGGAGACAAATCAGAGAAAAAGAAAAGCATGTTCACGAGAAATTTTGATCCGACTCCATAAAAGAATCAACAGATATTTTGCCATCAGCATTGGGTCTCGCGTGGAAACCAAATATATTTTACCCTTGACATGAAGGAACAATCTTATAGAATAGAGTCAAGTGTAGTTTTACCCAATTTAACAAGGAGATATCACTGTACTACCTAATACGAAGATTACATGTTCCGAACCAATCTAAATTATTCTCACAGAGGGGATTTAGGGATGGGGAAGATGAAGGTGAACCAACATTATGAGAACCCAAACAAGTTTTTGGCACTGAATAAAGGCCAAATGACAACAGCAAAAGGTTAATATACCTTTGAGGTTCCAGTCACAAATTGTAAGAGGCGAGCCTTATCTTCTTTGCTGAATCCTTGAACAACCTCCCAGAACCACTGAATGACAGGAGCAGCGGCAGTATACCCAGAGTACTCAGTATTTGCTCTCAGATCATCCACTGAAAGACATTTTTAATTGTATTAGTTGTTAACTATAATAAGCATAAGATCGAAGGGGGAAAGCTAAAATAAAAAGATCAATTGATTTGTGGATTGCCAAAGAACAAAGCAAAATCAGTAGAACACTTACAATCAATATCTGGAAGCCCACTTATGAGGAGTTCCAGTTCCTTATCATTGAAAATAGATATCAACTCACGAGGAATTAATTCATTGAAACCTTCCAAAAATGCATTTATCTGAGGACGAATCGCAGTTGTCAACCGATGCTCAGCAACTAAATCAACATACTGATGTTTGTTTTCCTCAGTTACTCGGATATTTCGACCACCGGGTATCAGTTCATAGTCAGTCACCTAAATAATACATACAACACAAATATTTGGCAAACGTATATACGAAAAACATCAAGGCATAAAGTGATGTGAAAAGTACGTACTTCAGTACGTTCGTAGAGTATCAGCTTTTCCTCATCAGCATCAATGCTGAAAGTTAGGTCTAAGACATCACTTATATCATTCTGCAATAAGTAAAAGATTTGGATTAATGATCAATATTATAATTGTCACATGAAAGATAAATGTTTTTGCAAGTAGCACAAGAAGGAGAAGGGATTTCAAAAGTAACCAACCTCGAGCATCCATTTCAAATTTTTAAAGTAATCAGGGTCTATAGCTTCAATGTCATGATAAGTCACTTTAACCCCAAGGATATGCTTGTAAAAGGACCGAGTGAAATGTACATCAAGAAGTTGTCCATCAAGGAGTGCCTTTCCAACCTGTGAAATACTCGTAACATTAGACACAACATTATACACAGTTCAATACAACAGCCAGATAATGATAATTACTCACAACTCGGCCAACAAATTTGAAGTATGAGAGGTGCTCTGTTTGGTAAACAGAGTTGGGATTGGGCTGAAATGTTGATTCATTCCCAACTGTTGTGAATAGTAGCGCCCCCTTGTCAAAAATTACCCTGGATAGCAACTGATACCATTCCCTGGTAAGTCCACCAGCATCAATTCCTTCCTCCCCTTGGAAATGAACAGTCAACCTTCCCTTCAAATCCTGTGCTGACCTCATGCGAAGTTGATTATATGAATCTTCAAGAATGTAAGCTCTTCTCACGGATATTCTCAGAGGGCTGTGATGATGATCGTATTGATGCTTGATCTTGGATCTAAAGTGAGCCCTTTTGTTATCAAAATCAATGAAGCGAGGAACTTTAAGCATGAGTGAAAAAGTCTTCTCAAGTAACCCTGGGTTTTGCCGGATAAAAGCATTGAGAAGCTTCCTGTGCTTCTCTGAGAACCTTATGAAAGCAACATTTTTCTCATCACCTTTCATAACAAGACCAGAAGTCCTCTGTTGACTAACAGGTGTAGGGGCCTCTTCAACATCAGAAACTGCAGCGATACCAAAATCGTGTCCTGACCCTGACTGACCAGGATGCAACTTCGCACACGTTACGAAAAAGGATTCAATGTATGGCAAAATATTCTGAGTACCCACAGGAAGTGAAGGCATCACTCCCGGCGGTTTAGATGTAACCGTAACAGATGTTGAAGGTGACTGATCAGAAAATGTATCTGAATGGCTTTCAATTTTGCTTATGCAGTTGCTCAGCTCTTGCCACAATGGTTCTAGAGTCACATTAATTTCCCCCACCACGGAGATAGCAGCAGCTTGCTCCTTCTCAGGGAGAATCTGGTTATTTTTGTCCTTGTCATTGAGCAAAACAACAAGAGAGCTTAAGGCTTGCAACACCCTGAACACTGGAGGCCCATGAGAAGTAGTACCAGTCAGGAGTGCTTTCTCTACATCCCCAAAAACGTGCAACTCTTCAGTCGCAGACTTGGTGAGGCTTTGAACTGAACCAGCAAGCTCAGTGATGAATAGATGACAATGAACAGGGGCAATAGACACCAGTTTTCTTAGTACCTCCGCCACAAGAGTATAAGCATTATCTGATAGACTGGAGAAAAAAGGACACATGATTACAGAAATCAATACCTATATAACAGATCATGAGAAAAAATCATCAAAGATTCAAAATTACACAGTTACCAAGGAAACAAGTACAATGGTACATTTTATTAATAGGACGTTATATTAGACGTTCATCACTCTAGCATGAGCACTCCTGTTTCCTAGTCAAAATTTAGTTAGTACTATAGTACTTAGGCTAACACAGGCAAGCAGTGTACAACCAGAACAATCACTTACAATGTACAAGGCACAAAACTATTGGTGCCTCTTACATTGACTTTTAAAAGAACCATCCATGCCATTCTATTGCCTATATACATATGTACACCCACGCACACCCATAAGACAGACACACACACACACACACATAATCGAGAGCATAACGTCCAGAAACTTTAGCAAATCCCAATCTACAAAGTTCATAGAAACATTTCGATATTTATCTTATTATGACCCATTGAATAGCAGTATGTCCTGTCCTGGACTCTAGCCGAGGAAGTGGAGTTGAGCAGCACCGTATCAGCTATCGACAGTGACGATCAATTTCATTTCGGACCGAGAACCAGCCCATTCGCACAAACACAGCTAGACATTAAGCCTCCGTTTCACAAATTTATAAATGGTTTATAAAGAGGAATAGTAATGGGCCCCACAAAATGTGGATAATAATTAGTAGTTATGAACGTATGGTTGAAACTAATCTTTGACTTTGATTAAATTTATAAACCATTTATAAATTTCTATCTAAACGGTGTCTAATAGTTCCCTGAATTACCATCTAATGTTGTAAAAGGAAAGCTTAGATATTACATCTTACCTTTCATGTGCAAGAAGTGAGCAAAGAAGTCGAAGTTCTGTTAGAGGCAGATTAAGCAGAACACTTTGAGTATCATGCCCTCTATCTGCACCAGATACCAAGGCTTTATTGGTAACATCACCCTCCGCCAAAGTAGATCCAGAGCCAATATTAGCCACAGCATCTGGTGTGGAGGTCGAAGGACCTGACACGTGTTCTGTTGAAGATGCCCCTGGGTCATCAGATGAATTTAATTTGTTTTCAACACTGCCAATGATGACGTCTAATAAATTTAGCAGCTGAAACATAGATCGGAAGCACAATTAGAAACTGCCCCAACAGACAAATTTAGTAGCAAATACTAAAAATTGTTTGTAAACTATTACCTGCTCCAAATGGGCTATACTTCTTAAATAAAGTGATTGACTCAAGAGGCTTAAAAGCAATGCAAGTGATGCCTGTCCATCCTGGTGTTCCTCAACAACCACCATAACTGCTTTGCCCCGACCAGAGCTTGGTGACTCCAAAAGAGATGGATGTGGCAATTGGAGCTCAAGCAATAACTTTGCAACCAAAGGATGATTACGAGCCAAATACGTAAGTGTCTCCAGAACACGGCGAGACACCAAAGGTGGAACACCTATTAAGAGAAACAAGATAAATGAAAGTGCATATCTATTTTCTTCAGAACAGGATATCAAAGATCAGGACGTTGAAAAAAAATATTTTCTAGATGCTTGAAATCATGTATGAAGCTGCATAAATTTATCTTCCACTTTCTCCTCTTTTACTAAAGTAACCAAACATTTGCCCAAAAGTGAATAAAAAATCGGAAAAGAATATTTACCATCAACATACTGAGGACGAGAATACATTACATGACTCTGGCAAGCATACAATCTATAAGGGGCCTCCGCAGCATTCAGATAATTGGATGATTTTCTTTTATCAATCAACAATAAATCCATCAGGATTTTGACCAAATCAGTTCTGGTTTCAACATGAGCACATAGATTCAAGAGAAGTCTCTGTTGGCTTTTATAAAGTGGCTGTAAGAAATTAGAAGAATTAATACTTTTAAATCTACAAGGAACATCATCGAAGTATTCAAACATTCCATACAGATACCTGAACTACGCGAAGCAACCTAATCAATGATTTCAAACCCTGTGTGTCAACTAAAGGTGACCCATCCGCCTCAACCGGCTTACTCCCCATTGATCGACGAGCCAGGATTCCCCCTGCTCTGTCCAAGCCATCACCTCGTCTAGAAGATTCACCTCTGCGGTTTCTAGGATGCATACCAAAGAGAGTTTGGTTATATCTGCGTGCAAACCTTTCGCGTAACATGTTTGCTTCAGCAACAAGAGCAGGCGTCAGATTTGCAAGAATAGCATCGGATGAAGTTAAAAGAACCTGAGAATGCAGAGAGGAAGGGAGAGAGAGTACAATCAGCAGACGCTATAACCATATCTGATTACTCAGGTAAATTGAAAGAAATAAAAGAAATAGAGAAGCCACAAGTCACAACTGATAAAATACCTCTTCTCGAATGTCAGAAGGAAAAGTAGCAATTATTGAGACAGTGTCCATCTCAATGGGTTGACCCTCCAATTCTTGTGACTGGTGCAGTCTTTGTGCCCTTTGTTGTGTCAGAACTTCTTCCCGGATATCAGGGGGAAGCGCTGCAAGAAATTCTGGATCAATATCACCAGTGTTTTGTGGCTCAGTATTTTGAGGTTGTGGTGCTTGATTCTGTTGAGCAGAAAGAACTTCAGCCCGCAACTCGTCAGGAAGCGCATCTAGAAATGCAGGATCAATTGATTCAGAATCAGCATCATCATTATGATGTTGCTCCTCAGATGCGCCACCTTGATCTGCTTCTTGGATTGGATCTTCTGAAACTTCATTGACACTACGAAGTGATGCATCTCTCCCGCCCATAGGTGTATTATTTCCAAATGACACACTTGGTCTCCTCATTCGAGTATCACCACCACCTTGTCTTTCTACACCGTCATCATGACCATCAGCACTTCCAATTTCAACATCAAGACTTCGTAGGCTCTCCCCTAAAGTTGCCCCACTTCCGCTACTCTCTTGGCTCACTGCTTCAGCATCCCGCACAACGTCAGTATGGTCATACTGCATTTCAACAGATTGAGGTTGTTGGCTTGATGTTTCAGCGCCCTGGATGGATTCATTTGCAACAGGTGTGGTATTGTCACTCCTAGAGTTGTCCAATATTGCCGAAGAGGGAACAGGTGGATAACCACTTTCAACATTGCCATGGTTTTCAACTGGAGTTTCAGACATCATTACAGTTGAATCAGGGGACTGGCCGACTTCACCTTTATTTTGTGATTCGACCGCAGTGTCATCATTGGAAGATTTCTCAGGGATTGGGCGTGTCAAGCTGGATACAAGAAAATCCTCAAGACCTTGGGGAATGGCAGACAAATTTGATCCACCACTTAGCTGGTTATCATTGGTCCACAAATTAAATCGGTGTCCTTGACGTCCATTTCGCAGTGTCCGAAAAAATGAATTCAATCGAGATGAGGGACCTTCCAAGTTCCTATCCAAGTTAGCATTACGGACATTCTCTGTAAAGAGGGGAGGAAAAGGAAGAACGGATGCCATGAGTAAAAATCGGCTGTTCTAAAGACTGGATACAACTTTCAGAAATTTAGCAGCGCACAAACATTTACATAAATTGATAAAAGTATATACTGAGTAGAAAGGACAATTAATAGGAAGCAAACCTGTTTGTCTTGGAGGACCTGCATCCACTGAGGATGGCGGTTCCACCAAAAGTGGATGCTGGGAAGGCACAGTGCTATCAACATTTCTGCCCAATAGATTATAGATGGATGTAGTACGACCCTGGCGTCTGGATCCAAAAATTTCAACGGGCATTACGTGGAGAGTTTCACTGCTAAAGCTATCTCTGCCAAAAAGCTCTATATTGTCAAACACATTTATCCCATTCATTTCCTCCCCCAGCCTGAGTATAACACCATCCTCGTCATCCTCGTCATCATCCTCCTCTTCCTCCATTACCTCCTCATCAAACTCGTCTTCATCATTTTCATGGTCATCATGATCTGTATCAGCATGTGGCAGATGATGTGATTCATCATCTTCGAGGTCATTGTGTTGTTCATCATCACCACCTTCATCTTCATCAACTTGATCCCCTTCATCCCCTGACATCTCATCGTCATCCTCGTCATCAAGATCCACTTCTACATTAGGTCGAATTTCAAATCTTATGCCTACAGCATCAAGGCCATTTTCAAGATTTCTGATGCTCTCGGAATTTTCATGCATGTAATCATCTTCGGCAGCGGCAAAGCTGCCATCAATATCCTGGTCGTGCTCCATATCATCTGTGACAGCCTCAGACCCACCATAATTCTGGTTTGTGCTAAAAGACTCTCTGCTGTTATTTGGCCCTGAATTTTCATTAGCTTGGTTTGTAGTTTCCATGGACTGTGACATGCTACCACCAGCATTATCTTCCCTAGGCTGACTGTTATCGGTAGGTTTTGTCAAACGCTCCCCTCTTCCAGAATTCGACTCGAATGCATGGATATGTTCCTTGGTCACGGACTCCAGAACTTTAAGAAGCCCTGTCACAACCTTGGGTGAATCGGCGTGATCCAGGTCTATCACACGAAGTGTTCTAGTGAATGATTGAACCAGACCAGCCTCTATGAAAGTAACAGAAGCTTCTGCAGATATGGATGAACCTGTTGGCGATCGAGCAGCTAGTACATCATTGAGCAGGCCAGCAAGAGCCTGAATATCAACTCCTGGTGCCCTAAAACCACTAGAAGAATCAACAAAATCATTGAAAGCGTTGTTGATCTCTGTGAAGATTCTTTTCCTTGCCTCACTGGAGCGAACACATGATGCTACCAGGAACTGGTTGGCTCTGCTGGCCAGTTTATGCCGCCAGTCCACATCTGTTTTCCTCTCCTTCTTAGAATTTTCAGAATATGGTAAGAATTTATAAAGAATGTGTTGAAAAATTCCACTACTACAGTAAGCTGCGGCACCCCGTTGAGGAATACCCCCCCGGTAACTGCAAACGTCAGCATCCTTCCGGATTAAAATATGAATAGAAGATGCATACATCAAAAGAATCTCCGTCAGGAGCTTCAATATAAATACAATCTTAGCCATGGATGCAGAAGAATCTTGACTGTTGGCTTCATTCTCTTCAGATGCAGACACAATACCTTTTCCTTTTCCCTTGCTAGTGGAAACATCAATATCCATATCGGTTGATGAGCTAATTTTGGTCACAGATTCATCCTTCATAGGAGGTAGAAAAGATATTACTGAATCCAACAGAAGATCAATTACACTTACAAAACTCTGAGGAGGTTTTCGATGGATCTTGAAATTCTTAAAATTTGTATCAGGATGCTTTCCGTGCCCACTGCCAACACCACCCTTCCCATCATTAATTTGCTGTTTATCTTTCTCCTCATTTTTCTCTTTCTCCTTCTCTCTCTCTTTGCACTTATCCTTGTCACGGTCTTTCAGCAAGACAATATAAGGCCTATCACCCACCATTTCAACATGGCATACAGACTTAGCAGCTTGCATAAAAATCACTGGATCCCGTTTAATGACTGAACTTAAATTAGACAGAAAATTGCGGGGCGTAAGCCTTCCAGTGGACTGTCTGTTATTTGCAGTTGCAACACTATGCCGTATCTCAGACTCCATAGCTTGCTGCAGGGTTTGGGAATCTTCAAGGATGTGTCGTATTATGATAGCAGCAACATTGTCAAAGCCAACAAACAAGCAAGTTGTTGGCAAGGAAAGAAGCAAGTGTAAACCCCCGGCTTCCAGAAAACTAACAGCAACCGAGTGATTTCTTGTAAGAGTAGAACAGAGCTGCAATGCAGCATGCATTGTTTCTGAAGGTAGTTGGTTCCTCATGCAACCACAAATTATTTCAACAAGCTGATTTTGCTCCTGTATATCCAAATGCTTCGGCAATATCCCCAAAGTTGTCTGCAATTTGTTCTGCTTGTCATCGTCAATGACAAGAGATGGTTGGCTGCCAACATCATTTTTCTTCAACAGTTCTAATATATCAGCATTTAACTTTATATCCACTTGTGAAAGCCGATCAAGGGCAATAAGAGCTGAAGTCACCCATTTCGGAACTTGAGATGTTTCTCCATCATGTGAACTAGAATTCCACAGTGAGAGCAGATCAGATGCAACTTTAACCAAACCACTCTTGGAAGCCAATTCTCGTGCAGCTGAATCTTCGTTAAGAATTAGAGCAAGCACGTGAAATGAAGAAGAAAGCATGTTTCTGTTTCCACTGTTGGATATGCTACCACAAAGCTTCACTTGTTCGATGATAAATGAAATGACTCTTGGTCTTTGCT
>CAIGRT010179509.1:0-33612 GCA_903798405.1 Fraxinus platypoda
ATGCAGCATCTCTCAGTGTATATGAAAATAATCGCAACTTAATAGCATCTTCATTGACCCCCGTAGCGTGGAAGTTCTAACAATTTCTGAGAAATTTGAAGATATGTGTGTTTGGATTTTCATGAGGTAGCCCTTGGAATTAGAGAATGTTACTCATGAAATTGATTCACTCTGCCCTTATCTGAAAATTATTTACCCCGAAATTTGGATACACAATACTGGAACACGCAAGCGTGGCTATGGGCGTCAAGAACATTGAAACTGGCAAGTCTCCTTCATTTATTTCCACTCGCTCCTGCTGCTGATCCGGTGGTGCCGCTACTCTTGCGGCCACTTGTCCAATGGCTGAATATGAATATTTTGATCATCAGCCATTTAATATTGCTGTTTTTGTTTGTGTTCTTTGCATCTTCATCTGAAAGTACGTTCTATTTTTTAGTCAAACGGTTCAAGATCGTCCCCTTGGGTACGGAGTATACAACGAACACCTTTTTTTGTAAATAAAAGAAAATAAACAAATCAAATTACAGTTAAAAAATAAAATAAACTAAGACTAAAAGTAAATAGTCCCCAACAGCGACGCCAAAAACTTGTTGCATTTTTATATCGCAAGTGTACAATATTGTAACAAGCAGTATAGTGGACATTTGAATTCGGATATCGTTCCCACGAGAACTATACTTCAGGACTTAATTTAAATTTTCTAACTCCTATTTGATAAAAGCAAGTAAAGAATTATGATAGTTGTGATTATTTTTTCTAAAACTACTTGAAAATATTAAAATTTTGCAAACGGTTGATTGAAAATTCAAATATGGGATAAATATCAATCAGGGCATAAAAAATTAATATATTGACCACCATAATTTTTAATTCAAGATTCATAACATAATGTAGTGTTCGATCGAATTCTTCTATTATATTCAATTTACCCCTCTCGAGTTCTCATTGAGCCTTTGTATCTCTACACGTTATACTAATTTATCGAATTTTACTATATGGTCTAAATCTCAAACTCACATCTCGAGTCGTAAGAGACTCACATAATCATCAAATTATTGATCAATTAATTCAATGCATTAAACTCGTAGTAAAAAAAACACATGTATGAATAAATCACTGAAATCTTGAATAGAATAAAAAATCACAAGTCGATTACATTGTTTGCCATAATATGCAAATTAGTTACTCATAATGTAAAAATAAACACAAGAAATTGTCTTTGAATACATCACCGAATTATTTGAAGAAATCCTCCTTCCAGCCCTTTTTTTGTGTATATATATTCTTTTCCCAGCAGCGGCCTATGCGTGTATATATTTTCTCCAGCACAGTTCGATTTCTTTTGTATATAAATTCTTCAGCAGTCGCCGTTTTTGGCTTTAAAGAAAAACTCCAATTTTCTCTCTGTCTGTGTGTGTGTGTATTAGCCACAGTTTTTCTTTTCCACCTTTTCCGTGCGCATGCGTGTATATTTCTCTTCCTTTGCAACCGTAATTTTTGACTTCAAAACAAAAACTTCAATCTCCTCTCTTTTTCTATGTGTGTATGTGTGTGCAGCCGCCAATTTCTCCTCTCCTCTATATGCATGTATATTTATATATATTTCAGCCACATTGAGGTTCAATTAAAATTTTCAACACAAGTCCATTGAAGCTCATTTAACTCTATCCCATTTAATGTACTATTTCTTTTCAATGTTTCATCTTTGAATTTTGCCATTTTTCACCATCTTTTGCATTTTTTCTCAAATTCTTCATTAAACATAAAGTTTTACCAATAAAATAAAATAAAACATAAATTAGGTAGAATTTTATCCAAAAAATAATAAAACATCATGATTTAGGGTCTCTAATAAGTGTAGAAAATGTCTGATTTGTGATGATTGCTTTTGATCTTTTGACGACCATCGATCAATTTTTCATCACATGCTTTGAAAAACTATAATCACTTGAATTCAATTTATTAGTAATTAAGATTAACTTGTTTGTTATAATCAAAACTCTAAGGTCATAATCAATCATAGGTCAACAGCGGTTGTTGTATGGCAGAGGTGGATGAGACGATGTATTTGAGGAGATCATGGTGGGTGCATGCGATGACAGTGGTGGTAGTGGTGACGCTGCATCACAAGTTGTGTGGTAGTTGTGCAGGTACAATGGTGGTGTATGTGTGGTTGGTTAGAGCTATAGTGGAGGTGGAGGTGGAAGTGGTGGTTTGGCATGGCGTGGTGTGGTGTGGTGGAGGTAGATGTGATAGTGATGGTGGATTTGAGGATGTGGTGGTTCGTTGGCAATGGTGTCGGTGGTTATGATTCGTTGGATATAGAGGTGGTGTCATCAGGATGGAGTGAGGCGGGGGAGATGAAAGAAATTTGTGATCAGTTAATTGGGTAATTATGACTAATTAATTTAATAATTTGTGATCGATAAATAAATTATGACCAATTACTTTGTTAATTTGTGATCGAGAAATAAGTTGTTAACAATTAAATTTGACAGACAAATCAATTAATTTGATGATTCGTGTCTGATAAATAAGTTGTGACCTATAAAATGTGTTATTTGTAACTAATTGTGACTCACATTTTTTGTCTTTGTGATGTGGCATTATGTGATTGTAACTAATATGTAACTGTAACTATAAATTGGATTTTAATGTGGCATTAACTTATTTTTTATTAATAACACTTGATTTTTGAAAGAATTTCCCAAGTTTGTCAAGTTCGAAAACATGTCTTTAAAAGTTGATAGTTTGTATTTTTTTCATCTTAAAAAGTAATTTGACTTAAAAATTTGAACTAAAACGTACATTTATATTCTTGTGGCCTATGTAGAAAGGCAAGTTGGCCAACATATTTGACTAAGTTAGACCTTGTTTGATTCCCATTTTCTTCAAAATATATTTTTCTTTCTCTTCTTTTCAACCATGCATTTTTCAATAAAATAATATTACAAGTAACACAAAAACTTTTCTTTCATTTTTAACTGCTCATTCTCCAATAATCTATTACTCCGAAATACATTTTATCTATAAAAAATGGGCTCAAACATGCCCTTGAAAAAAGTAAAATTTATTTTAAGTAAATTTCTATCTCAAAACATGTTTATACTACTTTTTTTTCCGAAACATTTTACCTGTAGGTTAACCATGTCAATTGTCACTAAAATTCTGAGTAATTATGCTAATGATATTGTATTTATTTTTTTAAGGTAGTACTCACTCAAATTTCTAAATATTACACAAATAATCACTTGATTAAAAAAATTACATTATCTTACATGACACCGATAAAGTATCAACGTGTCGCAAAATAGTGTTATTTATTATGTCAGTTCTATAAAATTCGTTAAAAAAGAATCGGTTTACCATATGATTTAAGCCCAATCTAAACGAATGTATTTAATTTTCAATTCCTAACTCATAATAAATAGAGTAATGTTATTCATCCCCAGTGGGGATGAAAACACAGTTTAGGTAGTTTTAAATGATAGGTTAAAAGAAATGTGAAATTAAATGACTTATTTAATTTCACCTATCATTTAATGTCACATTAATGTCATGTAGACTGTGTTTTCACTCCAGTGGGGATGAATAGCATTACTCTAATAAATAACATGTTTGGTGATACTTTGATACCTAATGATGTTATTAACATTGTCATTAATGTTCAAGTTAAAACCTTGAAATATTATTATGGTGAGAAAATAATTTCAATAATTAGTTTAGTTACTCAAAAATTCTGATATCATTAGCATAGTAAATTCTTTTACTTATTCTTAACTTTAATCGATACAAATTTAGCTCTTGTTTGGCACGAATTTTAATTAATTAATTAATTTTAACCATATATTTCATCGAATCTACTTTTCAATTCACATATTTTATTAACTTTTATCTCATTTTTACTTATAATTTAACCTTTTGGCCTTAGCCTAAGATATCTTGACCATCCGATGTGGCACCGCAGAAGATATGAAAGGACCCACAAAAGTCACAAACACGATTAAAAAACAAGACAAAATGTGTAAACCAGAGCAGCCACGAATTAAGCGCAGGAATTCCCAAGAATTTACACATGGCAACGTTTGGGAGGCGACCTCAGATTGCGCACAACACCAACCTCTTATCAACAAAACAAAAATCTCTCACAAAAATGTTTCACAACTTTCTCTCCCTTCTTCTTTCTCTCTCTCTCCCCGGAGTCTCTGTCAATTTTAAAACGACACCCCTTCTTCGGCCATGTCCGCCATTGCTACTGCTGCTGCACTTTCTATTCCTACCTCTCTGTGTCGTTCATCAAAGTTCAACGCCAAAAAGGTGATTTTTTTGTGGGGTTATAGGAATTTTGGTTGATGAGGAAATATTGATCTTTATGTAGTGTAGTTAGAAGGGATTTTTCTTTTCTGGTTTAGTTGATCTGATGTAGTTTGTAGGTTTTGATGAAATACACTGGTGGTGGCATGCTTGGTTGGGTGTTTTGGATTGTGATGATAGGGAATAAAAATGAGTTAAAATCTTGTTTCTTATACTTTTAGATTTGAGTCAATGGGTAGTGTGTACCAAACATGCACCACCCGTTTCTTGCTTAAATTAATATGGATTTTATGCTGCTTAACTGTAATTATTGTTAAGTTATTTTTCTGTAATAAATTTTGAACTTAATAGCGGCAATCTTGCCTTTCATTCAGTGTATTTAGAAGGGTATTTGTCTTTTCCAGTTTAGTTGATCTGATAGTTTGTAGACTTCCTTGATTAATAGAAATTAAGTTTTAATGAAATACACAGGTACTTGCTACAAAAGTTTTGGCAATTTCTGTATATTCCATCAATTAGTATATATTTTTGGATTTATCCACAGATGGAAATGAGTAAAAGATTATATGTTTTTCGAGCTCTGTGTAGAGAGGTTCAGTCTCCTTGAATTTCAATTAATCAAATTGTAATTGATTTGTACATGGTCAGTTGTAGTGAAGGTTCTTGTAGATTTAGCAATGAATCGAACAAAGTGATGAAAAAATGATTTACGTATTCGACCTTAAATTACACAGAACCTATAGCCAATATATCTGTAAGGGACGTTCAGTAAAACAGACAACTTCGTTTTCCTCTTTAACCTGTTCGACTGTGGTATAATTAACCATATCAAACATCCTATTGCTGTATTAGTATGCAGCATTTAATACTTTGCTGAATCATGTTGCATTTTGGACGCAGGGTGTCAAGGGAGGCTTTGCAGTGTCAGCTATCATCGGGGAGGAAGGCGATTTGGTCGACAGGAAAAACCTATGGACGACCATTTTTGAAGTAGAAGATCCGAGGTCTAAAGTTCCTCAATGTAAAGGCAAGTTCTTGGACGTGAATCAAGCTTTAGAAGTGGCTAGATATGATATACAGTACTGTGATTGGAAGGCTCGGCAAGATGTTCTTGCAATCATGCTTTTGCATGAAAAGGTTGATCAACTATATTAGGCTTTACTTCGTTATAAACATATAAGTTCAATCAGCTGCATCTTGATGTACTTTTTCTACGTCAATTCAGTTGATGAAGAACCGTTTCTCTAATTCTCTACACCCCATTCGATTTCAATGTTTTCATGTTTTATATTAACACAGGTTGTGGAAGTATTGAACCCTCTTGCCCGTGAATACAAATCGATTGGTACTCTGAAGAAGGAACTTGCAGAGTTGCAAGAAGAGCTGGCAGTAGCTCATAATCAGGTAGGTTGTGCACTAGCTCTTTATATTAGACTAATATAATGACAATTAGGGGCTTTTTCCTTGTTAAGGGCTCATATGGCAAGACTTTTGTTTTTTGTAGAAAAGCTTCATGAGGAGTCGCCTTTTGCCAGCTTTCTCTAAAAGATTTTCTAACCACATAAATACTGCTAGAATATTATCTAAACAAGTCCAAAAGTAGATTCTTAGTCTTAGAAGAAGCTTTAACTTCTAAAAATTCTTCCAAGCAGGCCCTAAGCACATGCTTGAGGCCAGAAATACAATATAGAAGATCTAGTTGAATGCTAGAAGAATCTATGGATTTGTAAGGAATCTATAGTTGTCTGTCAAAGCCTTATTTTGCCATTACTTTAATACTCTGGCTCTTAAGAGTCTCTTTGTAGGATACTTGGGCAAAGTATGACCTGTTAGCCCATAAATACTATGACGAAGTGGCTCTTGTCATCTTTATCTCAGTAGATTATTTCAATGGTTGCCCGAGTTTCTCGGCCTTGTTCCATGCATCAGCTATATCTTACAGTTCCATTAGACATCTCTTTGGGAAGTCTCGGCTCTAAATGATGTCACTCCATTGTCTTCTTTCACATCATGGTGTACAGAGAATGCACACCCTTAGTTGTTCTTTTTTGTTAAAAACATGATAATCCACTTAATGCCATAAAGGTCTTTCTTAGTTCGAACTATGTCTGATTCCTAAACACGTACAGGTACATATTTCAGAAGCAAGGATTGGCACTGCTTTGGACAAGCTAGCTTACATGGAAACTTTGGTTAATGATAGGCTATTGCAAGACAGAAACACGATGGAATCTAATGCGTCAACCCTTGCCCTGAGCACTTCTACAGAATCTCTTGACACTGTCAAGACCAGGCAGCCGAGAAGGAGCCTCAATGTCTCCGGTCCTGTCCAATCTTACAATGCCCGTTTGAAAAATTTTTGGTACCCTGTTGCTTTTTCTGCAGATCTGAAGGATGGCACCATGGCAAGTGTATTTGATAGAAACTTGTACTTCCTTTTCATACTCCTTGATGTGCACCATATAGGTTACTTACATTCATACACAAAACAAAGTAGTAGTCAGCAGTTGGATACATATTTTGTGTATTAGTGCTTGTAAGTTGTGTGTCCTATGGAATGTGTGGATAATAAGTTTGTTGTAGGTCCAAAATGTCTGAATAAAAATAGAGTTTGACCAGCTTATATTCAATTATGAAGTTTGCTAAACATGCACTTAGTCAAGATATCTTGTAAACCTGAATTATGAGCCCAACCTGGTGTCATGTTTGCACAGATTTCCAACGGGGGAAAAATCTCAACACTTTTGGTATCTTGGCCTATAGATTATTTTCTTTGTCTGTGGACACTGGCTGTTTTGGTCCGAACAATTCCAACTTGTTCATATTTACTTTCTTTCTTTTTTGCTTCTTCTCTTTTTCTTTCCTCGTAGATTATGGTTTATTGGGACTGTGTTCTACTGAAATGCCAATCTCAGGACATCCCAGTTGTCACTTTGGCAGGCTGGAATCTAGTTTAGTTTTAGGGTGTGTTTGCCATGCATTGACAGTAAAATGGAAAGATTTTACCTTCATCCCGACGTTACTATTCAGTTTACCTTACCAAACATACCATTAGAGCTTTGTTCTTCCCTTTTATTTTGTTATTTCTTATTGATAATAGCTTCGAAAAATTTCACAGGTTCCAATAGATTGCTTTGAGGAACCTTGGGTCATCTTTCGTGGGAAGGATGGAAAACCTGGATGTGTCCAAAATACTTGCGCTCACCGGGCCTGCCCACTTCATCTGGGTTCAATAAACGAGGGTCGCATCCAGTGTCCTTATCATGGTTAGATATGGATAAATCAATTAACGTTTTACATAATTTATTTATAACTGATACGATGACACTGATTCTTTTCACATAAAAAATCACTGATGTCAGGATGGGAATACTCGACTGATGGAAAATGTGAAAAAATGCCATCGACTAGATTACTTAACGTAAAAATCAGAGCATTACCATGCCTTGAGCAAGAGGGAATGATATGGATTTGGCCAGGCGATGATCCGCCTACAGCTAACCTTCCTTCTTTACTACCTCCTTCAGGATTTCAAATACATGCTGAGGTATGTAGTAGTACCTGCAGTCGATTATCTTGTCAAACAATTTGTTATGGTTAAACCTTTCCTTAATATGAGAGCGAAAATAAATGAAAAAAGAAATATCAAACGAACAAGAAAACACAGAATTACAGTGACTCACCCTCAATGCAGATCGTGATGGAACTTCCTGTAGAACATGGACTACTACTGGACAACCTTTTGGATCTTGCACATGCTCCCTTTACTCACACTTCGACATTTGCTAAGGGATGGAGTGTTCCCAGGTTGGATCCAGCTATTACTTTTAGTACCATTGCTCAACCACTAAATATAATTTAGTTTCGTACAGAAAAAATTACTTCTAGCATCATATTATTTTGGGAAATTTTTTTGAAAGACCTTTTTATAAGCTCAAGATGAAAAATGGCTTTCTTTTAAGTTTTCTGTCCAAGTAATCTTTCTTATTTAGTTCAAAACATGTTACTTTTACAATTCTAGTGAAAGAGTTGCCACTTGATCCTTGGTGGAGTGCATTACTTGTCTATCGACCTTTAGTCGAGTGGACGAGGTGTAACATAAGCTCTACCTTCTCTTCTTATTTGTCTTGTACATATACAAAACATCAGAGTTCGAACTCCAAAATCAATTTCTTACTTTCACTCCAGTCCAAAATTATGCCAGTTATTATTACACATGATCAAGAAGCTAAAATGAATGGAGAAACTTGTGCATTAGGAGGCTCTTTTTCATGTTCACATACAACTAGACTCAAGAATTTATCAAAAAATTACTATAGATATCATTTTAATGCCAAAAATCCAAATTAAATGAACCCATCTTATTGCAACACAAAGAGAACTTACATATTATTTGATATTTTTATTTGAATCCTCAGCTTGGTGAAATTTTTGACTCCTGCGTCCGGTCTGCAAGGATGCTGGGATCCCTATCCAATAGATATGGAATTTAGACCGCCTTGTATGGTATTATCAACAATTGGAATCTCAAAACCTGGGAAATTAGAAGGGCAAAATACTAAAGAGTGTTCAACACATCTTCACCAACTCCATGTTTGCTTACCTTCGTCAAGACAGAAGACTAGGCTATTGTACAGAATGTCGCTCGACTTTGCCCCTGTATTGAAGCACGTTCCTTTCATTCAGTACCTGTGGAGACATTTCGCTGAAAAGGTAAAGTTTTTGTACGTTTAAGTAAAAAATTCGCTTATATTACAAGTAACTCTTACTTTACTGTCAAGTCATTGGAATTTCTATCTTGCATCTATTAGTCGTTGAGAACTTTCTCCTCATTTCACAATATAAATCATGCCATTTACTCTTGGATCGATAAATTCCCTCGTATGTTTCTATACTCTTTATCTTCTAGTCGAATTCTTGATGTCAAATCCATATCAACAGGTTTTGAACGAGGATCTACGGCTTGTTCTTGGCCAGCAGGAGCGCATGCTCAATGGCGCAAATGTCTGGAATTGGCCAGTGTCCTATGATAAGCTGGGAGTAAGATACAGGCTATGGAGAGACGCAGTTGAGCAAGGATCGAAAAGATTACCCTTCGAGAAATCAGCATAAAAATTGTTTCACAAGTAGATTTGTTAGTTCTTCTATTGCTCCTCACACCTCTTGTTAGTTCTTCTATTGCTCCTTCTCACAACATCAGCTCCTGTGCATTTCTGATCCGTGATTCAGAATTCCTTCGTCTAGGAAGTTATGACTGGAGATTCTGGAGAACTTCAATCGACCCAAGTCGAAGAAATATGTTCTCCACATACACCCCTTGTAAAAAGAGGACTGTACACTCCTATTTTTTATCATTTTTTGTGTACAGTTTTGAAATAAAGCCACCCTCCTGCCCCTCCTTAGTTCCCCTGTTATCCTTGCTGAAGGCTCAAGGGTCATTTTCGTCTTTTACCCCATCACCAAAATGTATGACATTGTAGCTCAAGGTTTGAATCTGATAACTGAGACTGGGCATCTTCTGTGTTCAGTGCTTATTCATGTAAAGAAATGGCACTTCATTTAACGAGCTCAATTCAACATTACGTATTTGCGTAAATATTCTTTTACATAACCCGAGTTTTCATATTATACCACAATCGTACTCAATAACGTACATTTAATACAACTCTTAACTCCAGTACATCAGTACTACATATTTATCTATAATATATATTGGTTATACAAGGACAAACCCTTGGTTCGGTGATTCATGCTGGTTTCCAAACTGTGAGCACTTCGTGAAACATCTCGACCATTAGTTCTCTGTCTGCCTGTATGAAGAAATCACTCATTTCATCTCGAACATCATAAATCTTCCCAAAATCGAACAAGTACATCAAGCATCCTCGTTTCAGTTTGTCGAGCTGGTAAAGCCAAGCCTCTTGCAACCTCTCAAGGACATTTCCCGAGTTGATATCTTCTAGAAGACTTTCCTCACAAGCATCCTTCAAGTCTACAATGTTGTACTTGTTTGCCGCACCCAGCAATGCTAATCGATGGTTCCAGAAATCTTGTTGTTTTATAGTTCCATACAAGGAACTGAGAAGGGCCATGCACGACTCTGTTGACATATCTTCTATGTCAATTGTCGAGGATTCTTTCTCCTTGAGGTCGTGCAAGAACCTGCTGTGGAACACAGTAGAGCTTGCAGAAAGAATTGCCTTGTGGGCTCGTAGTGTTCCATCAGCCGTGTTAATGGTGACATCAGCATGAATAGACTCGTCGAGCATACGAGAGAGGCATTTGAGAGTGCTTTGAGTTGCTAGATATTGCATCATACCATCACTCGGCCATATTGAACTGCCTTCTCCACCCTAAAGTTTAAGAGTAAGAGAGAACTGTTTTTTAAGAATAGACGGATATGCATAGAGAACTATTTTAACATATTTACTAAGATAGACTAGATATTACTAGGTAGTGTGAAAGAAGAAAAAGAAGTCATATTTTTTTTCGTTGTATTGTCCAATCTTGTCAATACTGTGCAACAAACATTGCCTTAGTGATGTTCACTCTTTCTTTTAGACTTTTTGTAAAATCTAAAATGACCTACAAATCGGTCTTCAGTTGAAGAAGGCAGCTTAGATGCGAAGCACCCTAGGCTGCTAAGATTCATTTGCACAACATTACTTGAAAATGATAAATATTATGTAGTATACAATAATGAAAATAATGCTGATACAAGTTTCAAAAAGAAAAACAAAATATTAACAAGAACTCATATGGACCATCCCCACCCCCCACCAAAAAATAAAAAATAAAAAAATCCACCCACCAAAGGGTAGAGCACAACATAAAATTATTATGCTATTTAAGTTCTAACTTATAAGAAAATTTAAGAAAAACTCACATTTAGAGGGTAGATCTTCAGGTCCAGGAACTCCACGTCAATGACGAATCGACCATGAAAGGTAGAGTCAACAGGCCAGGCGAAGTCATCACTCGTTCGAAGTAGCCTCTCATGAACTACAGCAAAAGGCTACATGAATTGCTAGATGATTTTCATGTATAGCAGCAAGATAATGCACATATCTATCACCTTAAATTTATATAATTTTAGCATGTTCGGTATAGTGAATTAGACACCATTGACTAGTAATAAAGATGAAAAAAAAAGAGTTGAAACTTTGTACATTGGACATGAGAATAAGCACAAGACAACAGCTTTTCTAAGTTTAAAAGTTACAATTAATGATGGATCGTACTTTTTAATTTTTCATAATGCTAAGTCATTTTAATTAAGTCTGTATAGTTGATTTACCAGATCAAGTACGTTCAGCATCCTACAGCAGAGGAAATAAGCAGCTAACTGAATCATGTGTAACCCTGTTATTCGTATCCACATACACTACAGATGCACAGTAGCATTATACATTGTTCGTTATCCAGGCAATGTTATCTACTTATCTTCACTTTTAAAGTCAAAAACAATTTAATCAATGTGTTAAAAATACATTACCTGAATAAGATGAAACTTAGTAACTTGCAATTGTTCATATGCTATTTACTATATAGATGTACTTATTTGAAAAGACAAAGTTAGTATATATAATAAGAAATGGCCAAACTTATTCAAATTTTTAATAACCAACCTTATATTTTTCCAAAATACCGTTCACCCATCTTCTTCCCCACCGCCACCCCCGGGCAGCCCCTGCAAGAGGCACCCAAACTCCAACCGTGTTGATTTGTCAAAAATGGGGTTGTTTAACTTAGTGTCAATTTTGACAAAAATAAGACCATTTATAATGAAGATATTTAAACAAAAGAATTAAAACCTTAGGCTATGTTTCACTTTGCACATTGTAGGCGTTTTGGAAAAAATTCTTATTATATATTGGTGCAGAGAACAATCAGTTTGACTCTGAAACATGAACCCTATTTGGATGAACAGAAATAAGCATAAATGTTTGCCTAATCTTTAAGTTCACTTATAAGTTTGTTTTACGGTACGTAATTTTCTTTATTTGTGAAAGTTAGGAATAACTAATTGTTACTTTTAAGAAAAGTAATTTTTTTTTTTCAGTGTACAACTACAGCAAATTCATTATTGAGCACAAATAGGCAACAGGAGCAGTAAAATAATAATTAATTATTCATACTCGGAGATATATACGGTCTTCGATTGGAACCGGAGGTGGTGACACGTAAGACGAACCGCGTCAACGGCGGCCGCTCCTTCGACAGCCGCGATGGCTCCGGGAAAAGCCTTATGTACATGTACCTATTCTTCTCCACTGATAATTGCCTAGCATATCACAAAAAATACTTCAAAATTTATCATCATCATCATCATCATCATCATGATAATACACGCATATTACACATATACCAGTTCCAAATGCCGATTTTGAACGGCTCGGATCTTCTGTAAGTGGTGGTTGGCCCAAAATTCTCGATCTTCCATTGAGCCAGTCTTGAAATCGTCTCCACCTTCGAGTCCGCCATTTCTACACTATCTGTGTAGGTTTCAGTTTACAGCAGAGACTGGATGTGAAGTCCACTCCCCCACCCCAACCTATACCGCCATCCTCACAAAGTTTAAAGTGCTTTCATGTACTGAAAATTGATATTTTTGTTGGGTCAAAATAGCTAATACTCCCACCGTCCCAATTATACAGGCTGGATTTTCTTTTTTTCTTGTCCCAAATATATAGACTTGTTTCCTAATGTAAAATATTTTGTTGTGTTTTTTTACTAATATACCCTTATTAAATTTTCCTCACTTAATATGCAAACTTCTTGAAAATTCAAATTCTTTATTAATTCCAACAATAATTTAGTTTTACACACTGAAAATTAAATAGAGGTAAATTAGGAAAGATCTTGATAAAAATTAATTTTCCAATGACATTAAATAAACTTTTTTAATCCGTGTAAAAAACTAATCAAATCTATATAATTGGGACGGAGGGAGTAAGTTGCTAGAATTTGCTTATTGGTAGTTAAGTGTATCTTTTGGCAAAATTTTAAGTTGACCGAACTCTAATTTTATCAATACTTTCCAATCCACTTACTTCTACTTATAATCCACACATTTTGAAATACTCACAATAGTGTATTTCAATGATGATCATTCTTAGTTGATGAAAATCATTACTTTTTTTAATTTAAATTGTAGAAAAATACGTTTCCTTTAGAAAAGATGATGCTTTTTTTTTTTTTTCCTTTTTATGTGATGAAAAACTCGTCTTTGAAATAAACTTTAAACCGAACGGGAACCATGTTCTCCTTACTCGGCCCACCCCTATCTCTGAGCAACGATCCCATTCCCATCTTGCCCCGTGACCTATGGCTATCGAATATGACGAGTTTTTTTTTGTCATCCCTAGATAATTTACTTCATGGGCAAGGTTTTTAGTTTGAGTTCGAAATGTCCTAAACAAAAAATAAAAGAAAGGGAAAATTGCAGCTATGATATCAAACGTTTCATTTAGTTGCAGACTTTGCCTAAACCTTTTATTTGTACCACAGTGTGTACCAAATCTTTCAAAAATCAGTACTTGAAGTCTAAATGGATGGAAACCGTTGATTTGACCGTTAATTGACCATATAATTGATCTTGACCATAATTTGACTAGATTTAAAATGACAAAATGGTAATTTCACATTTTTAACATAAAACACAATATAATATAATAATTATTAAAATGAAAAAAAAAAACAAATATCACTATCACCATCCTAGATCTAGAATTTTTCAATTGAGACTCAAATCATCAACAGTAACACCTAGCAACATTGAACAACCAACAAAATAGTGGTGGATTGATTGTGTTTGTGACCGGCAAGACAAATGAAGCAGGTGCATGAATTAGTTGATTTATGTTAATATCTTTCTAGGACTCATTTTGTTGATTTCTGGTGAATTAGTTTGGGTTCTTGCTGTGGTGGTTCAGCAGGTGGTGTTAGTGGGTTCTTGTTGTGACAGTGGTGATAATGGTTGTGTTAGTGTTCAGTAGGTGGTGGTGTTAGTGGCAAATGGAATGGCGTGATGATACGTTGTCGACAAGACGGAGAACTGGGATCTGGGAGGGTGTGTGGTTTCGACGGTGGAGAATCAATAAGTTACATGCGATGGAGATGGAAAATACAGTGCATAGTTCCAGCCCAGAATGTTTTGGGTTTGATTTTGGGATAGAAATTTGAGTGAGGCGGCGAAAATGGTTGGTAGAGTGGATAGCAAAATTCGGGTGGTGCCGCCTTAGAGGTGACTGTGGTGTCGACATCGTGGAGGAGGTGGTGGTGATGGTGGAGGCATTGTCAGGTGGATGGTGGTGATTGTGGGGTAAAGTTGACATGGGGTTGGGGGTGGGGAAGATGGTGTGAATGGGTTGTTTTGGTTTTCATTTTATGTTTTTTGGTTTTTTTATTTATTGGTTAATATAAATTTTTTTTTTTTTTTGAAAAAAAAGTAAATTTACAATGTTACCATTTTAAAAGTTAGTTAAAATAAGTCAAACTTTAAGGGTACATTTGATTGCGAGCATAAAATTTGTATGGAAAAAAAAATAAATTTAAAACAATTCAATTGTCCATAACTTATTTGCATGGAAGTTATTAATTAAATGTGTTTCATTGATTTAGTTTTCAACATATAAAATATTATACTTGTCCATATTTATTGGTAGGAATATGAGAGAGAGAAAGAGAGAGAGAGTGGATTACATGGAAAATAAAAACCACGTTTCCCTAAAAAAATATTTTCCTTATTTTCAAGAAAAATATAGTCACGTAATCAAAAGTATGAAATTATTTTCCGTGAAAAAAATTGTCAATCAAAGTAGAAAATTAGGTGAAAAATATTAACAATCAAATGCACCCTAATTCTCTAGTCAACTAACTGTCAAACCAACTGTTTACATCCATTTGGACTCCAGGAGCAGATTTTTGAAAGATTTGGTACCGTTGCCACAATTTTCCCTAGAAGAAATAGTTGATTCAATTACCTCATCACGTCAAGCTCCTTTCAAAGCTAGATTTGATACAATAAATTAAAAATTACTCCTAATTTATTCAAGTTAAACAACATTGCTTTTTTAATCCGAAATTATTCTTAATTGATTCAAGATCAACAACATTGCTTGTTCGATTCATTTCAGCTTTTACATCAAACTTAATTTTGCATTTCATTGTCCAAATAAACCAATTTGAGTAAAATAATAACAAACTTAATTTTTTTACGTAATGAACTATTTCACTAAAATTTTGACCTTAAAAGATTATATTGAGGTGTCAAAGTTTTAATGATAGAAAAGCCAAGTCGAGACAGTAAATTTGAACTAAACAATTTATGGGTAAAATTGCATCATACGTCCTCAACCTATTGTCCTTAGCAAATTGATCCATAATTATAATGAATAAGTTGAACACTAAGACAGTTGCCTTACCTTTTTATTGCAAAATCAAATTTCAACAGGCTTCTATAGTTGAAGACTAATTGTTTTGAACATTACTATTAGAATTGAAATTTCAACTTCTTTCCTTCTGAATTAGACAAATTCACACTTGATCATTTGATGTAGTTGAAATAACTAAATTATAGCAATTTACTTACGATACTTAGGTGACCTTTCAATTCTCCTAAACATTACATAGATATTATTTTTTCTTTTTGAACTCAAAGCATGAACTATTTGACAATAAATGAACTAAAATAGTAGGCAATAGAAAACAATGGGGAAGAAATAGCTAAATACACTAGCTTGGGGCCATTGAAGGGAGTAAAGTAACAAGAACCACAACGAACATATGATACTATAACTACAATACCGAATAAAATGATTGCATTATCTGCCAAACTAAGTTCATATTCGTCCACACTAGAAATATATATTTTTTGGATACAATCTTACATGTCCATGTTGGAAACAACAAGAATACAAAACACCTTGAAATTATTGGCAAACATTTACTCTTCAAGGTCCAACTGAAGATTTCATAAGACACTTCAAGAAACATAAAACAAACCATTAATATTTACAAATTTTATGGTTCTCAAAGGCCAATGTTGCTGCTATCACCCAGGTACATAATAATCCATCTTGTCCACAGGCAGATTCAGCACTGATGATTCAACCTATACCGTAGAGAGAAAAGGAAGAACAATAAGGACGTGTTTCTTATACAGCATTCGGCACTACAATGAACAAGATTAAAACTTCTTTTTCTTTCTTAGAGCTTGCTTCACTATAAGTAACTTTTTTCCGAGCAAAAGGAAGAACATTAAGAATGTGCTTGGTACACAATATTCAACAATACAATGAATAAGATTGGAACTTCTCTACTTGGAGCAAAAACATGTTTGAAACACAATATTCGATACTACAATAAACAAGATTATAACTTATTTTTCTTTCTTCGAGCTTGCTTTGCTAAAAGTAACTTTTTCAAGATTTTTAGTTCAAAAACTTACTTATCAGAAAAGTACCGTGTTTTTTTTAAAGTAGAATAATACTGTTCAATCCACTGTACTAAATAAGCTATAAGATGAAATGCATAGGGGTAGCACAAGGATCCTTATATTTCAACTAGAAGTCAACTTGGAATTCCATAACCATTCCTTCGAACCCCACCTAAAAATAAAGAGGGAAAATATGAATTCCAACAAGGCTATTGCACACATAATGCACATTGTTTGTTTACTTGATGAAAGTGCATGTTGGATCTGGTAATGCATTTGTAATCATGCACAAGCAATCTTTTCTCATTAAAAGGCTGAATTTTGACAATCACATCAATCAGTAAAAAAAAGAATGAAGATGCGTGAGAACGTCTAGACCAAAAAATGGCACCTTTCCCTCTCAGGTATAGAGAGGGAGGGAGGGAGAATAAAGGGCTGTAAATAGCTTGCTGTGTGTCCATATACAAAAGTGAAATTAACTCAGGTAAATATACCTATACCCCAATGAGAATATGAAATATAGAAAAAATGGCATATAAAGTAACAGCAAGAAGAATTAAGCAATAGGGAGAACCCAATAAAAACAACTTTATTCAACATTGGCCAAGCCAAAATTCAAGTTATTCAGAAGAAACTGCTGTAGAAAAGACTGGATAACCACACACACACACACAGAGACGGAGAGAGAGAAATGTTGATTATTTTTTATGTCAAACTAAAATCAATTGAAAAAAAAAAAAAGAGATACGTACTTCATCGAATGGAACGAAGACAAAAGGTGTAAGACCCTTCTTGTGCGAAACTGCTGGAACATCAGGGTTATGCGTTTCATCCTCTTGCCACCCTTCAACTAGTCCAAGAATGTCTTCGTCTGGGCTGCTAACCTCATTATCGTTCACACCACTAGTAACAAGTGAAAGCAGGTCCATTCTGTTATTAGCACCAGCTGTTGTCCCCCTCAATCTAGAGTAAACAGAAGAACATGAAATTTTGTTTGGGGTAGATATAGGTAGATAATGCATAGTAATATAATTGAAAATAACCAAAACTAGGTAATTCTAACTTAAAAATCCAAATATCATTCCATGGAGCTTTTCGTCCTTCATTTGATATACGAAACTTCGAGGAGCTACTTAACCCCAGAAGTTTGTGGTCGTTCTTCTAAAACTATAGTAATCACAATGTAACGCCAGTGTTGCACAACTAAATTAAACACAAAAAGACAGATTTGACAGAAAAGCGTGGGAGAGAGGAACTGAGGAACATTCAAAGAGAAGACTTCAAATTTGATAATCATCTACGAAGGCCTTCTAATAACCCAAGCTAAACAGGTCTGAAACAAGTCAATCCAGGAATGACAGACACATACCCCGCACCAACTAAAGATGACTACGAAATTCAAATTGCTCCAAGTCAAAGGCTTCTATTTACGTTCTCTTCTCTTCCTGGTTTGGATAGACCCGCTCCAAGCCACCCTTGGCTCGTAAAGGCCCTTTTTTAGGTGAGCTAGGTCTAACCAATTTCTATATACATATTTTTTTATATTTTAATTTTTTTCCTTATTAAAAAACTAGAGGCTTGCCCGAGCCGCCTGGCACATCCCGGTTCAAGGGACGGGCAGCATGAGTTGGGCTTTTGGCATAAGCTGCCCTCTACTAAGAACACTCTCCTTGATTACTAGAGACCTTTGTTTTCACTCCAAGGTCATGAAACACCTTCAAGAACTAAAGAACCTTACATTTCCCTGGTCTGTCAGAATTTTATGGAACCCACTTTCAATAATTTATGCTCTCAAATCCTATGGCAGTAGTCAGTATAGCAAAAGCCACTGTGCAATAGGCACCTAATAGCACCAATGCATAATAAGGAAAATCAAAAGTAAATAGCTGTTCAGACATTTAGCCCCTGTTTGGTTTCGATAAAAAACAGATTTTTAGTAGATTTTGAAAGTTGATGAAATGTAAGGTTAAAAAGTTGATAAAAGTCGTGGATCCCAAAAAATATATGGTTGAAAATGAATTTTAAAAAATGTGGGCCAAACATGGGCTTAATAAGTGACCCATATGCTTTTAGGGGGAAAAGCCTACTCCAAATTTGCGATTGATTTAAGCTTGAAAAGACCTGGAAAACGGAAAAAATCCAAAATCCATAAAAATGTGGGTTTGGCATGAAAATAATCAAAAGAAGTGAATGCCGAAAACACGGTATTATTGATTACCTCAAGCGGATCCTCCAAACAGTAGGACGCAAGCCAGGATACAAAAGAGCAGCTTCAACCTGTAATTGATGGATAATTATATTTCTAGATCTGAGAGATATGAAATGAGAATTAAATGAAAGTTCAACAAGCATATCTACATATTAAACAATAAATAAACCACGTAAAAATTTCCAAAAAAGACAAACAGAAGGGAACCTTGTCTTCAGAAAGTGTGTAACGGCCACTAAACACACAATCAACTTTTGAGGTGCGAAAGTGCATCAATTTTGCCACGTCTTTCACTTTTTGTGATGAATTCTATCAACATTGGCAGAAGGAAAAGAAGACCATCATGGTTAGATATTGCTAAAAAAGGCAATTTTAAATTGTTACATACACAAAAAATCAGTCAAGCATTATGACCTTGTACAGAAACCTGCCAGAAGGATAAAACCTCAAATACCGGAAATAGCAAACCTGCAATACAACGAAGAATTATCTTAATCGTTACCAAAACCATGCACCAAGAGTCAGTAAAAATAACATCTTGGATTTAACAAACTTCAATTGCTACAAGAGAACAAAGAAATCAAAGAACCACGACAGTTTTCTTCCAATAAAGTTATAATAGACAGCAAAAATAAAATTTCATGCTGTCCAAAGAATTAACAAATATAATCTATAAATTCATAGAAAAAGTACTCCATATATTCTTCCAGCTCTGTCAAAAAGTTACTATTTTCCAATATTGTAGCCTCTCTCTTTCTGAGCTATACAATATCTGAATATTATCTAGCACAAAGGATTTGACATACAACTTCTTCTGTGCAGCAGAAACCAAATGAGGAAAATAACACAACTGATGTTAAAAAATACATACAATATGGACTGGATTAGTGATCTTCCACTCCGCAACCCCAGCACGAATATAGGTGTTCCGACTGACATAGAGACCTACAAAATTGATAATAATCAGTCACAAGCACTGCATGTGAGCCTAGAACCTAAATGACAATTTATTATAAATATGCTGCAAAAGTTTATGGCAGATCCCTTATAACTATACAGTTTTATTGCAACTGGAAAATCACTCCAGATCAAAAAGTCGTTAGGGCGTGCTGCAGCTGCGATATCCACTATTCTTATCAACATCCACATGATAGTAGCATTATGCTCTTTTTTCACTGATCAAGTATATGTCTAGGGCGTCGATGAGTTTTAGCATGCACGATACCTTCACAATAAATTTCAAAATGAAGCTTCTGCAAAAGATAGTATGTCTAGGCGCATTTTCATGCCCATAGAATGGAGCAGGTAGAGACAAATTAGAGGCTGAGAACTTGAGCTTTTGCAGAACTTAAAATTACGTCAATATTTATGTATGTTACAAGAAGAAAGTTCATAAGTATATTTTCATTCACAATTTTACAGTTGCCTTATATAAAAATTGTCAACTTAACTATAGGATGATAAGGATGACCAAATCTACAATTTTAGTCAGTAACATGACAAATGGTTAACAGATTAGAATAAAGAGTTATGAACTCCACTTAATTGATAATATGCATCACTATATTTCCATGTAAGAGAAAATTGGAAAGTTCCATCAATATGAAGGAAAAAAGGCATCAGGTCTAACACATTGCCTTTTTACATTTAGGACAAGCATGCCTGGCAGACCACAATCCAAGGTTTCACAAATATTATTAGACCCCTTATTAAATATTGGGGTAATGTAAAATAAGAGAAACAATAGAAGAATCTCAAACATGTAGGAATAGAGTCCCTATAGTTCTAGAGCATTGAGACATAAAGGAAATATTATGAGAACAGGGACCAAGGTCAACAACTATTGGCATATAGCTATCTAAGGTTGATATATCATATTGATACAAGAAAAAGTACAAGGATATATTTTACCATCAGTACGGAGTCTAGGTCTTAAGAGCCACATTTTCCTCCATGAACCATTATAACTTGATTGTAGAATCTTGTAATTTTCTGCAACTCCATTGAGCTACAAAAAGGAATCCTCAAGTTGAAAACAGACAACGGAATGTATAAAAAAGCGTAAAGATTAACCAACATCATCTCATCTACCTGCCAAGCCTTTAAGCATGCATTACGCCAGAACACTGGGTTTCGAATGGTATATTTCCATTTGCGACAAACACAAGCAGCTCTCCCTAAGGTATATGGAGTCATTCTTGAGAAAATCTACAATGAGATTAATCACGATTGTAACTTTTTCTTACATGCAACAATTAATGAGAGCTTCAATAAAAGATGTAAATGACATTTCATGATTCGTAAAGGATTATCAACATAAATGACGGTTATGGAACCACCTAGAGTTTCAACGACATCACCACAAAATACGACCAATAATTCCATGTAATACATATAGAACAAGGATCTGAAGACATCTTTTCTCCACTATGTGCTTTACTATTTGCGAGACACATGAAAGGACGCTGCAGGTTTTGATTTAGCATTGTGTAATGTGGCTTCTTCAAGTGCAAAGCACTTTCTTTGTGACAACAAATGTGGTCGTCCTAAGAGCTCCCTTCATTTTTTAATTTCATTTTCTAAAGAATGTTAATGTCCATCATCTAACTTTTATGTTAATAATTGGTGAGATTCAAAGTGAAAATCTGGTTCTACATTCACCAATTTGTCTTTGTCACATTGTCTATCTGGGATTGGAAGGAGTTCCGAAACTCAATTATCTAGGACGTTCTCAAAATTGTGTGACATTGTCTCCTCAAATTATTTTGTGGCTCGACATCCTATATAGACATCTAAATCCCTAAAAAGCGGCATAGGTGAAAAGAATTCTCTTCGGCAGCGGGTTTATTGAGCGATTAATTAACTTTCCAAATATCATTCATCTAGCCTTGGGGAGCTATGTACTCCTATGCTTTCGAAAAAGACTCCATGAAAAAGTCATGTGCATTACAGTTGTTCTAAAAAATCCTTCATAACCCTATCTGATAAAATTTAGTTATATACCATAAAATCATTAATCCCTAAAAAGACAGTTCACTACCACAATATACAGACCTAGTACTTTCCCTTTTGGACTACCTATATCCAAATTTGAAACATAATATATCATTCAGATCTTCACAGATAATATCCAAAGTGAAAGAACATGATTGAAGAACCACAACCATATCTTTATAATCAAATCATTGATGAAAAGAAGATACCACTTTCCAGAGAAGTAATTACCTCAAAAAGCAACTCGTCAGGCAAATTCCGGTGTATGAGCGCCTCATCAACATACGGTTTACGACTTGCACTCCCAAAAGGGGCCACTGGTCTAACATTAATTCCATAGAGATCTGATAAAGAAACAATAATACAACAGTCAGTCAAGAACCATATTAACAATTTAATATTAATCGTTGAAAAAAACTATTGACACACACTACAATGCGAGCATGCAAAAAAATAACTCGCATTCATTTGCTCAAGCCTCCAGCACATATATGCACTTATAGTATAAAGCATATGCACATTAAGTGAATAGAAACATATTAAGAAATTAATTACCAAGCCATGGTCTTTGTGTTACCAAGAATTGAGCAGTCCTCAGCCGTGAAGCTGATTCAAGTTCAGCTGCAATTTTTAACGTGTAATCTGTAAAACAAAAAGCATCCCTTCATTCAAAAACCTTTAACTAAAAAAAGAAAGACAGTTAAACGAATTCCCCCAATGAATAACCACAAAAGTGTGTAACAAAATTCCGAAAATGGAAAATCAGTTTGTCATGATAAAAACAAAATTCAATTGATTGTGAGTAAATTCGATAAAATGAGAGGTTCTTCATTATGCATGCAAAAATTCTCCATAACATACAAAACCCAGAAAAATTACACAAAAATATAAAAATTTGATAAAACCGAGATGATTAAACATCCGTTTGGTAAAATTTATAAATCATTTAAATGGTCAAAAACTTCATTTTCAAATAGACATTCCACTCATTTCTGTTTAGTTACAAATTAAAACGTTTATAAATTCTCCACAAATGGAGGCTAAAACCAATAAACTCTACAAATCAAGGAAACGATAGTTTCATTATATATTGCAGAATTAACAGAAATTCTCATTTATATCGCAAGAAGTCATTGAAGATAGAGTTAAATTCACCAAGAAAACATTCAACTGATTACACATAACTTCGCTAAACCAAAAGGGTGTTCATTGTGTGAGCTAGTTCTCCATAACTTAAGAAACCCAGCAAACTTAGACCAAAACATAATAAAATTGACAAAATCCAGATAATTAAAACCAACAAAAAAAAAAAAAAACATAAATCTCCGTAACTTAAGAAACCCAGGAAAATAGTTCGACAAAACCAGATAATTAAATCAAATAAAACAATATAAATCAAGGAAATGACAGTTGCATAATATATGCACTGAATTATTTGGAAATTCCCATTGAAAATTGCGCGCATTAAGTCATTGGAATTAGTTAAATTCAACAAGACAAAATTCTAGCGATTATACATAACTTCTCTAAACCGAAAGGGTTATGTGCTGAAAATTCTCATAACTTAAGAAACCCAGCAAAATTACACTAGAACATAATCAAATTGACAAACCCAGATGTAAAAACGAAAAATAAATAACATAAATCAAGGAAATGATAGTTACATGATACATGCGCTGAATTATCGTTAATTCCAATAGAAAATTAGTCACCTGAAGTCATTGAAGATAATTTATAATGGATTTTCCTTCCTCCTGAATCCTTTGTTAGGGATTTATACCTTTTTCCTTCCTTGTGGGATGGAAAATGGGAGGAAAATTAAAGTGGAAAATTGAGAGGAGAAATGGAAAAATTTGATTTTTATGGTACGTATAGACTCTCCGTTTAACACTGACCAATAAGCTGATCGCATTGGACCCGAGTCCGGAAGCTGTGGTCAAACGGGTTCGGTTGCTGACGGGTCGAATCTACAATAGTCGTGGATAGGCCTAGTATCACGTGGACGAATTCTTGGTAAAATACTTAGGCCCTGTTTGTATGGCAAGTTTTCCATGGAAGATGGAAATTTTTTTGTCATTTTCCACTTTTTAGAGTGTTTGATAAGAAACATTTTTCAGGTAATTGATTTTTCATATTTTCTTGGTTTGCCACATTTTCTTGTGTTTTGAGGTAAATCAATTCACACCATTTGGTGGGAATTGGTTTTCTAAGCAACTTTTTTTTTTTTTTTTTGGAATGGAAATATATTATATCCTTAATTGTAACAAATTATATCCCCTTAATGGACAACTTTAATGAAAAATAAAGCCAAACGAACACCAAAAGATCCAAAATTTCAATATTTTTTCAGGTGAAAAATTATACTAATCAAGCACAATTAATTGACAATTCTCAGTAAAACAAGTTATAGGCAATTCAATTCCATAGAATTCATTGTCTTTCCACTCAAATTTCATTTTTGTAATCAAACGGACCCTTAGTGAAATTTTCGTCTATAATAGCACAGAGGTTCCACTCAATCAACCCATGAATTTGCACAATGCATACAATGAAAGATAAATGCAGCAATGTAAAGGATCACATAATTTACGGGTAAACTCAACTTGTTTATTAGTTCACAATAATACAAGAATACGAAAGAATACCGAAATAACAAAACACACTATGTGTCTCATCAGTCGAACCTTCAAAATATATAAGCCAAAATTCGTGTGCAGATAACACCCTTAGTTGCCAAAGGGATAAACTAACCCAATATGATTAGAACTGCCAGAAACTGCTTCCCACAACCTTTCCCAGCAACTATTCATACTTTCCACCTGTATGGACCACAAAAACTGCCCAACACGTGTCAAACATGTGCTTGGTTTGGACACCCGAATTTGTTGACTAAATCATACTAAGAGCAAGCTGGAGTCATTCATGCCTTGTCAATCCCCAATATTTTGACACCGGCCAAATTAAAGCATCACGACCACAAATTGAAACCCACATTTTCCACCAACACGTGTCAAACATGTGCTTGGTTTGGACACCCGAATTTGTTGACTAAATCATACTAAGAGCAAGCTGGAGTCATTCATGCCTTGTCAATCCCCAATATTTTGACACCGGCCAAATTAAAGCATCACGCCCACAAATTGAAACCCACATTTTCCTTGCTCTGAAATTCGAAGTGTGCACTATCAACACACATGTCCGCAAAATCCCGACATGAATGCAAGGTGTGCCCATGCCATTACGCATGTCAACCTTTAAGGGGCTGACAAACATTTCCCACCGGAAGAGTTCGACGTCCTCATCGGAAGAGAATCAAGATACTCCTTCACCTTATCCTCAATCTGCCACAGATCGGCATCCCTTTCATAGGTTGCATCAGTCCTGCTACTATTTCTTACTCGCCTCCATTGTTTGATGACCCATAATCTTTGCTACCTCTTTATCATACTATTTTCTGATCATAAAAGGAGCTCTCTTGGCTAGCAATCGATCTTATCCAACCAAACTTTCATTAAATGGCTTCAGATAACTCACGTGGAAAGTAGGATGAACCTTCAAACGATCAAGTAGCTTCAGTTGATATGCTACATTCCCAACACGTTTGATCACTTCGAAAGGACCGTTATATTTCTGAACCAGCCCAAAATGTACGGTCTTGCTACTAATCGTTTTTCAGATCTGGGGAGTTAATTTCAACATCACCTTATCCCCAACCCGAAACTTCGCATTTCTCATGTTCTAATCAGCATACTTCTTCATCTGTCGGGCAACCTCGCAAGGTTGTCCTTAGCTTTCTCAACCATTTCATGTTTATCTTGGGCAAACTGAAAAGCAGCTAGACACACACTGTGTCCTCCTTATTTTACAACCTCAAGAGGCGTCTTAGGCATATGCTGCATAGTTAACTCAACCGAAACATACCCGTAGCAGATGATTGATGTAGATTGTAGCAAAACTGAGTTGTATCAAGTAAGGCAACCCAATTTTTCTGACTAGCTATAACATAATGTCTAAGATATTCTTCTAGAAATGCATGATTTGTTGTTGAAAACTTCAATTCAGACCCCATCATGTTAAACAGTATGGTCCAGAATTTGCCTGTAAATCGAGAATCCCGATCACTCACAATATCATCGAGTATTCCAAAGTACTTCACAATATTCTTGAAAAATAATCCAGCGTCAACGTCTGCTATATACTCATGCGGAGTTGGAATAAAAATCGAATATTTTGAAAACCTGCCCACCACCACCATAATGGACTTAAACCATCAACCTTCGGGAAACCTGAAATGATCCATAGAAATCGACTGCCAAGGCCGTTCTGGAACTGGCAAAGGCTGGAGCAAACCTGCCTCTTTCCTCCTTTCCGTTTTATCCTGCTAGTACACCAAATAAGATTTCACATATGCCTCTACTTCTTCACCCATCTTTGGCAAGTAATACGATTTCGAGAGCAAAGCTAACATCCTTTCGATGCCTGGATGGCTTGCCTATTGTGGATCATGAGTTTCCTTCAATAGTACTTACCTCAGTCCCCCACTTGAAAGCACATATAATCTGCTACCTTTGACATAGATCAAACCGTCTTAATCCAATACTGTTTTACCAAGCCATCTTTAATTTCCTGCAACAACTTGGTATAAGCAACATCTTTTTTAGCCCATTTTTTAATTCTGTCAAGAAAATGGAATTCGACTGTCATCAAAGCCGATACATAAGCTTCCACGGATTTCCGACTGAGTGCATAAGCAACTTGATTTTGCTGGCTTGGCTTATGAACTCACATAAAATCAAACTCAGCCAAAAACTCCTGCCATCTCGTTTGCTTTGCCGACAACTCTTTTTGGGACCAGAAATATATGTTGGCTACATTATTCGTTAGAACAGTGAATTTCGTTCCCAACAAATAATGGCGCCAAGTTTCAAGACAATGAACAACCACTGTCATCTCTTTTTCATGAGTTGAATATCGTTGTTCAACCTCTTTTAATTTTCGACTTTCATAAGCAATCAGATGGTTTTCTTGTACCAATATACCTCCAATAGCACAGTCAAATGCATCAGTGTGTTCTTCAAACGGCTTTTCAAAGTCAAGCAACTGCAACACCGGTGTAGTTGAAACAACCTGTTTTAACTTCTCAAAAGTTCGTTGGCACTCATCAATCCATCCCCATTTTCGATCCTTTTTCAGTAAATCCATCAAGGCGTTCACTTTCTTGGAATAGTTTTGAATGAAACGCCGATAGTAGTATGCTAATCTTAGGGAAGAACGTAATTCAGCAACCTTGGATGGCCACTCCATGATAGCCTTTACCTTCTTTCCATCCATTATGATTTTTCCTTGACCAATCCAATGTCCCAAAAACATCACCTCCGAATGGCAAAATTCTGATTTCTCCTTCTTGACAAATAATTGATGTTCTCTAAGCCATGAGAACACCTTTCTTAAGTGGACAATGTGATCACCCAGTGATCTACTATATATCACAATATCATCTAAGTATCCAAAAACTCGTACAACACATCATTCATCAAATTGTAAAAAGTAGCAAGTGCATTCGTAAGACCGAAGGGCATAACCAGAAATTCAAAAGAACTATACCTAGTCACGCGACAGTCTTTGATTCATCCCCTTCAGCTATTCTTATTTGTCAATAGCCCGATCGCAAATCCAGCTTGGTGAAGAATGAAGCCTTCGCCAATCGATCAAACAAATCAGCAACATTAGGTACCGAATATTTGTTCTTTACCGTCACCTTATTTAGTGCACGGTAATCCACACACATCATTAGGGAACCATCAAGCTTTTTCTAAATAACATGGGGCACCGTTGGGAGCTTTTGAAGGATGAATGAAACCCGTATCAAGTAAATCATCAAGTTGCCTCCTCAACTCTGCCAACTCAGACGGAGCCATTCGATATGGGGCCCGTGCAGGAGCCTTCATACCTGGTTCAAGTTCAACTTTGTGATCAACAACATGACGAGGTTGGAGAGTTTTGGGGGCATCACATCAACGAACTCATCCAAAACACTTGCAACCTGATCAGGTACCTCTACAACCTAATTCTCTTTGATTTCTACCAAAGCTGCAACAAAAGTCATCTTCCCTTTCCTCAAACTGGCCTTAAGCTATTTCGCAAGTTGCATTTCATCCTGAATCTGCTTTCCCTTATTCTTGTCAAGATATCTCGCTGGCATAAAATAAAAATTCTCTTCATCTGCAATGTATAACACATTCAGATGTGGTACCACAGACGCCTTTGCCTTGAGAAAGAATTCGATATTAAGGATCAAATCAAAATCATCCAAGGGAACAATCATTAGATTGCACTTTTCCTCCCATTCATCCACACGAAGGGTGATTTCAGTAGATCCCTTCACAGGCTGTGCTGTAGAATTCACAGCCTGAGTCATGCTTAAACCCAGCTTCTCAACTATCCTCGAACTTACAAAGTTGTTGGTAGCACCCATGTCCATCATTGTCAACACCTCATTACCATCAACAGCAACCCGAACGTACATCAAGCCACACTACAGTGTAGTGATGGCATTCACGAGTTGTAACAGATTAACTCTAGATGGGGCATCCTCTGAGTTATCATCACTGCCTTCCAACTTAAGATATTCAATTTCTCCCTCTTTGGACAATCCTTTGCACGATAGGGACTGTTGCAAATGAAGCATCCACTGAAACTCTTTGACTTGAGCTGAGACTAATCACCATCTTTCGATTTAAAGCCCTCTAATTTTTTCTTTTTATCTACTTTCTTCCAATCTTTCGATGTGCCAGCCTTCTTTTCATTGCTCTTTCTCTGAACAGAAGAGTTACTGCCTATCTTGTAGTCAACAAGACAATCCGATGCAGCCATTGCCGAAGGAAGGTCCTTCACTCCTTGCCTTCGTAATTCTGCCCGTGCCCAACTTTGTAATCCCGACATAAAGTTAAAAATCTTATCCTCCTCGGACATATTTTGGATATCCAGCACGTGACTACTGAATTCCTTCACGTATTCTCGAACACTACCCTACTACCTTAACTTTTTGAGAGATTCCCTTGCAACCCAAGCCGTGCAAAGCAGGAACTGATCCTTCAATTCCTTGTGCAACATTTCCCAAGTCACAACCGGTAAACTACCTGTAGCTTCGACATCCTTCACCTAAGTACGCTACCACAACTTTGCATCACCCAAGAGATACATTGAAGTGAAATGTACCCGCTCATCCTCTGGAATACGAGCAGATTTGAAGTACTGCTCCATATCCTACAGAAAATTCTCCAACTCTTTGGCATTACGAGCATCGTTGAACTGCTTTGGTTAAGGAACACAAATTTTTGAAGCACTCACTGCATCCCGTACAGTAGTACTATTTATGGCCAACTTCAATAAGAAAATTTCACTCTCAAGGGCATCAATCCGAGCCTTTGTGTTATCAACAAGATCTAACAAATCTTTCATGAACGACGCTTGTCTTTCATCTACCCCGCGACATACTTTTCGAACTGTGCCCTCAATTCCGTGTGCACATCATTATGTGCATGGATTTATGTAGCCAAACTGACTGCACTGTCAGTCATAGGAGCACCAACAAAACCCTCTAATGCAGCGACCCGATCTTTAAAATTCTGACTTGCAGCCATGCCTGCAAACGAAACTCAGTAACTACAACCTAGGAGCTTTGATACCAATTATCATAGGGACGAATTCTTGGTAAAATACTTAGCCAAATTTTTGCGTATGATGACACTGAGGTTCCACTCAGTCAGTCCACGAATTTGCACATTGCACACAAGGAAAGATAAAGACAGCAATGTAAGGGAACGCATAATTTACGAGTAAACCCAACTTGTTTATTACTCCACAATAATACAAGAATACGAAAGAATACCGAAGGAACACAACACACTCTGTGTCTCAGCAATCTAACCTTTAAAATATATAAGCTAAAATTTGTGTGCAGTTAAGGGGGATAAATCAACCCAGTAGGATTAGAACTGCCAGAAACAGTTTCCCACAACCTTTCCCAGCAACTGTCCATACTTTCCACCTGTATGGACCACAAAAACTGCCCAACACATGTGTCAAACATGTGCTTGATTTGGACACCCGAGTTTGTGGACTAAAGCACACTAACAGCAAGCTGGATCCATCCATGCCTTACCAATCTGCAACACTTTGACACCGACCAAATTGAATCATCACACCCACAAATTGAAACCCACATTTTCCTTACTCTGAAATTCGAAAGTGTGCACCATCAACACACATGTCTGCAAAATCTCGGCATTAGTGTAAGGCGTGCCCATGCCATTGCGCATGTGAACTTTTAAGGGGCGACACCTGGGCGCGTTTTAGTTTGCGTCATTTTCGATTCCAACCCGAAGCCAAAATCAAATTAATCGGTTTGGGTGAATTTCAATCTAAACCAACATACTCTAACTCTTAAACCGAATCGATCAATTAGCGATTTGGACTTTTAGTCCAAATTGATTTTTAAAAAAATTGTCTCGATTTTAGGTCCACTTAGATTATAAGAACTAAAATAATTAAATAATTTTATATTATAAGAAATATTGACTAACGAATAAAACAAGTTAATAGAGACAAATCAATAGAAAACTTGAGAATTTTGTTGATTTTTTATGAATTAGATAGCCTAATTTCCAAGTAGGAAAAAATGCTAAGCATAGCATAATGAGCTCGTGAAAGGAAATTTCCAATGTTATTACTTACTGCCAACATTATAGATTGGAAGAAATCGAGATATAGTTATGAAATTAGGGCTTATCATTTGATTAGTATTTTTCTTCAAAAAAAAAGGTAAATATGTAAGTGGGTTGGATCGGTTCGGTTAACCAGCGGTTTGAGATTTCAAACCATGACTGAACCGACCCACCATGGTTTTCTTTTAAAAAAATCAAACTAAACCAATTACCTGTGTCAAACCGACCCAAGTCGGTTCCGTTTGATTCGTTTGGTCGGTTTTGTGGTTTTTTCGTCCAGGCCTAGTCCTGAGCTTTGATCATGGTCTATTTCTCGACCTGATGATTTCTTTTGAGGAAATTACACCCCTTAACTAGTATTTGATATAATTTCTGGAATTACTTTGTCATCAATTTTATTCAAAATATATTGTTAAAAATATAGTAAAATAAAGAACATATAAATCACCTCACTCATACTAAATAATCAATTATGAGCTATATGTGCCACCAAACACATCACTTACCAACATTTTTAAAATCATAATAGATGACACATGAACATATGTTTCTGCAAATTATGTGTATTTGGATGGAATACTGAGTCGTGAATCAGAAAATTATTGAGTCGTAAAACAGAAAATTATGTGTTTTCTGCAACAAGAGAACATTCATACTGGTAGATTAAAAAAGTTTTTTTTGAACTCTGTGATGGTTTAGAAACATCAATAAATGACCGTTTAATACTAGAGTAATTAAAATTAATTTCAATTACAAATAATATATGGAGTCTAAATTTGGTGTAGCATTTCCCAAAACATTAACCATATCACAAAGTAATGCTTGGATTATAAAAATCATATAGTAAATCTCGAATATTTATTTCGTATGATGTAGATACGAAATTTTCAATTTCTTTTGGTATCTTTTGTACAACTTCTGGTCTTGTTACTTGGGCTCAGCGATCCATCAGATTTATTAAATAAAAGCAAGGTTCTAAAATGTGCAATGCATAGTAATACATTTCGATCGAACATCAAGTATTATAAGCATATGATTCTATGCAAAGCATATGCCTTATTTTGCCTTTCCAATTTTTTATATTATTTTAACAATACGAAACTTTAAATAAATAAATAAAATTCATTTTTTGAACTTTATATATTCTTCAAATTTTTCAAAAAAAGAAAAAATATATTGCTCAAAATTATAAATACTATAATAACTTGAACTTTATACATATTTTTCAAATTTCCAACAAAAACATATTGCTCAAGATCATATATACTATGATTACTTGTTAATCAACTCCTACAATTAGATTAGACACGAACATTGGCTTAAAAAAACCCTAAATGTTGTCTAACTCATTATCGAATTCCAATTCAATCTTCTCTTCTTCATTCAAGTCATCTCCTGTGTTATCCGACGCAAAATCATCTGCATCGGGCTCCCTGATTTCAATTTGAGAATTTCTATTATCTCTTGTAGATTGTAAGATATCATTTTTAATTTTCTCATCATCTTCAGAACCATCAACAATCGAAGATTGTGCATGACTAGCATCACTTACTCGTAAGACTAGAGGAAGACCGAAGAAGAAAGCTCGGGCTTGAAGTAGATAGTTTGCAACTCTACATAAAATTTGTTTTAATTTTTTATTTTTCTAAACGTCAAAACCCTATATATTGATGTATATTATTCATGGATTTGGATGATTTGGGCTAATTTGATATTTGTTGAGTTCAATTTGTTTTTTTAAGTTATAAAAATGGATTGGACTTTGTTAGGCTAATTTTGATACAATTTTTAATACAAATACGTGCGCATTTTAACATTTAAGCATTCATAAGTAATCAACGAATTGAGTTGACTGCATTATTACGCGTATACCTCATATAAGAGGAGTTTCGAAAATGTCCCTAGCATTTTAGGACACTGCCTGAAAGTACATGCAATTGTTACTAGCCATGTGTTTCTTTGCCGCCCCTTACTCAATGGAGATGACAAAATGTCTCGTTCCCACCTTGAATGAGGCGAGAATTCTCAATTAGTATAAAAAGCGGTGCGAAAATTTAAATCATGTTTGAAAATATAATAGTAAAAAACAAATAAGTAAATGAGGAAACAATGGGAAATGAGGATATCTTAATCCCCACCTATCCATCCCCATTTCTGGGTTGTATTTCTACCTAGGGTTACGCCTTGGCAGCCCGTCTTTGGGTCGAAATGTTCAACAAATCTATGGATTGCAAATACGTCGATTTCAATTTGTTTGGCAAACAAAGGATTGATTAACCATCAAACAAGTAGTAAACCAAAACAAAATCATTTAATTTACATTTTTGTTACTCGAGTGGGATTATATCTTTCGGTTAATATTTTCAATATCTTGTGAAGTGAGCTTTTATAAATAGCATATATACATTCTCAATATAGATGTCATGATATCTCTTAACATAAATACGACGTTCTCTTGATTTCATTCAATGAATTTTTATATGAGAGAGAGAGGAAGAGAGAAACTTCTCCTTAATTGTGTATACCGTCACATTACTTTAGCAATGAACCTAACGGAATGGCAAAAAAAAAAATTTATATAGTCGACTCAAAATGTATTCGAAAATAAGAGCCAGTTTCTCGTGATCGCGTAGCCGTTGAATTATTGCCCAGATTCTCACCAACTACAGACAATATTGCATTTCACATTCAAAAGACACAAAGATAGTGACGAAGAATCAAATCATGTGGACTGTTCTAATCATGTAATAAATTGAAGGGAAAACAGAAAATGGGTTGAATCCTATTCTTATCAAGTTGCTACTCCAAAAGTCTTTTTAGGGCTACTATTTAATGTATACTTTACAAGTATGAATATGATTATGTGCCTGAATTAAGTTATTGTTATTATTATTTTTGACTTCATCTTGCTAAAGCAACCCTTTTAA
>CAIGRT010179543.1:0-31492 GCA_903798405.1 Fraxinus platypoda
ATTTAGTTTTCAATCTAGAAAATATTATATTTGTCCATTTTTTATTGGCGGGTAGATGAGAGAGAGTGAGAGTGAGAGAATTGACTAGTGAAAATACGTAGTTTACTAACTGAGTTTGACCTTACGTGCGGAATTATTCAATTAACAAGCAACAAGTCACTATTAATTATTTATAGATTATTAATTATACAATTCAGTTTTCTCCTATATTGAATTGTCGCAATTTATAATAAGAAAGCAATAAATAACACCAATATTGATGACGGAGAAGCTCAACTGGGTAAAAACTTCGGGACCAAGTCAGTTACCTCCACTATAGACAATATGAATTTAAAGTAAGATGTTGCCTAACCAACTCCAATAGACTTCCCGATCTAATTCTTATAACCTCCAAGATCAGATGAACCCACCAGCTCCTGATTTTCTACAATTGTCTCTTCCAAGTGGAATTCCAAGAACTCATCGTTCTTGTGCTTTTCCTGCGCTTGTAGTCCAACTTCTCTCAACCTCCAGTAGCCTCTGAAGTTCAACTGAGAAAGTACCTTCCTAAGGATGTTTAGGAAGTAGGTATTTTGGATTGTTCATTTTGATGTTTTCCTCAAAGTGTGGTTGAACGATCTCAAGAATAAAAAGAATAAATCACAAAAGAGGAATGTGTTCTTGGATCTCTAAAGAATGATATGAGGCAAAAGAATAATAATCAACCACCCAGTACTTCGTGCATAGGCTTGGATATTTATAGGAGATGGTAATTATATTGAATGGAAAGTAAAAAATACTTCAAAACAGTAATTAGGGTTTCCCGGATTGACCTGTCGCTCGAGCGAGAAGCTGGCGAGAGGGGAGCCACACACTTTCGCTCGAGCGAGAGCTCAGCGACAGGCGGGCGACAAACATTCTGTTTTGTCCTTCGAGCAGTGTCCAGGCGATATGCTAGCGAAAATGCGGCGCCGTGTTTCCCATTTTTTATGCTCAAACCCTAGACCTTATAACTCAACTTGTACAAATTGCACCTTAGGTCCTTGACTTTTATAGCACGTTACAAATTAGTCATTTTGTCCACATAATCGCCAACACTAAAAAAAAAAAGTCAATCAAACACACTCTTAGTCTTTTTTTTCTCTTTCTACTGATTGACACGTGTCACGATGCTAATGGAGGAATTTTACTTCCAGAATATTCTTCTAACAAATATGAATTTTTTTATTGATGAAATTTTCCCTCATATTTGTTGTTTACACATGTCATGTACTAATAGGTCGAGTGGTTATTTTTCAACATATTTTTCGCTTAATCTTTTTAGCACTTTTAACCGATTGATGCTTGCATGGCAATGGTCCCCATTTGCTAATTATCGAAGGTTTATTCAATTATTATAATCCTTGGATATTATCTTCATGTTTTATCCAGTAGGAGACCCAAGTCTTCATGTCTCATACTCAAATGGCTTTTCTTAGTAAACATTCATCGTCATTCCATTTAGCCTTCTGCATCATTTGTCTCCTAAATTTGCTGAGTCTGTAAAGAGAACGTAGCGAAGGTCAACGAGCATCGCCTTTCGATGAGACGACTTGGGCGAAGCATAGACCGTGTTGTTTTTTTAGGTGTGTGGCTCCTTTTTTCTTTTCATTGGGTGGTTGCGTTACAGCTTGTGAAGCTTTTGTCATAAAAAGTCTCCCTAAGTCCAAGTCTAATATTTATGTTAAATCGTGGATTTAAAAGTCTATTGTTTTGAACGTTATCTCGCAACAGATTTTTTAGAGACCTTTTTGCCATCTTGGGTCGCTTATGTTGTGATCGATGATTTGTGTCTGATGATGGTCTGCGAAGTCTAAGCTTAGTATTTATGAAAAAACTCTTTATTTTTCATACTCATTTTTAATCATATATTTAGACAATAAAATATTATGGCATACCATACATTCTCTAAAAAATCATTTCAAAACATCATTATTTCCCAATTCTCTTTGTGATGGCCATCAAACAAATGCTAATGCAAGACTTTTAAGTTGTGGCAAATGATTGTGCATAGGGACGCTCTCGAATTCGACAATTATGTTAGATGTGAAAATGGTGTCGTCATCATTGCCTGGGTCATGATTGAAACCATGTGTTTCACCTCGTGAAACTTTAGGGAAGTGTTCTCAATTGAGATTGTAATTAATTTAAAAAATCATTTTAAATTTAGATGTTCTCAACTAAGATTTTAATGAAATTCATTAAAATTTAGGTATTCCCAATTAAGATTTTAATAAAATTTAATGAAATCCTTTAAAATTTAGGCATCTTCAATAACTAGTGAATTTTTTTAAAAATTCATTAATAGATAGATTTTAATAGTTTATGATGGATTTCAAGTTTAAAAATACATATAAGCGACGGCATAGGGAGATGGGGGCAAGGCTAGACTTTAGCCTAGCCCTTCCCCTCAATGCCCATTTAATTTTAAGTAAACTAGTAGAATTTTTTTCTTTTATTTTTGTCCCTCCTCGCTCCGCCCCTGAGCCCCTCCATATAACTAATTTTTTTGAAATTTCACCATATTTGAGATTCTTATAAAATTTGTGAAAATCTATTCAAATCCACGAAATTTATTATAATTTATAATCTTTTAAAATCCATCAAAATTTAGGACACCTCGTTATATACTAGCATGCGTGGAAGGTCCAACGGATCTCTTATTTTCAATTTCCAATAATGGCTCATTTTTTTCACTTGTGTAGATCTAATTGAAAATTGATGACCAAGATCGTTCTTGATTTTTTCAAGGTTCAGGATTAATCTTCATTGTTCCTTATTAAAAGGGGGTCTTGTTCTTCTTTTAGACTTTTGATGCATTTCTTCCTCTACATTCAAGTCTTTGCTTCTACGTACTACGTTTTGTACCGTTCTTTCTAGGTTTCCATCATTTACTACTCCGATTTTTTTCCTTTTTGTGAGGGTACGTCTTTTGTTATCGTTAATTGGTGAAATTTTAGAATCAGTGATTCCCAGAACCCTAATTGTGATAAGTTATTTAGGGGGCCTTAGAATTACGTTGTATTCACGAATTATCATATAATTCAATAATGTAATTCCATAACGTACAATAAAAGTATAAATATGCACATTTATCCAATCATGACATATATCATTATATCATAAATTAATTCTTTTCGAAGATAATTTCAATTAGAATAGAAGAATAAAACTTACATCATTTAAGTTTTATTATACAGATTGTCACCACACTTTAATATCCGTTGCAACACAATCCCAACAAATGGGAAGTAACATTAAAATTCTTATATTCTGCTTATTACAAAAAATATCCCGAAATATTCACATATTCTACCATGTTATGTTTCAGATCCATTTATTAGTTTTAAGAAGCACATAGCTTTTCAACAAGTTTCATAGTCCTTTTTTATCTAACATTCCCTCTAAAGATGCTATAAGTGTGTATAGATCCAGTAATATCTGATCAAGTACAAAAATTGAAAACAAGTTACAATGGATCATATAACCTAATAAAAAACACACACGACTCATGAACGTATATAAAACGTGATATTTTAAATACTTTCAAAATATTTTTCATTTTCAAAAAAATGAGAGTACTTAAAAAAATAGCTCCCACTAGCCAAATATCACTTAATAAATATTCTTGATTTTATAAAAAAAAATTAAAAATTTATTCAAGTTAAAAAAAATATTTATAATACTTTTTACAAATTTATTTTAAGCATTAAATAAAAAAAATATTTTTAAATATTCAAAAATTAATTTACTTATACTGAAAAATCAAGAATAATTTAAAGACCAATTTGTAATTTTTTTTTATAGAATTGCAATCGGATCCCACACGTACCCACATGTACGGGACCAATTGACAGTTTTTCTAAGAAATTAATTAAAAAATGACACGCTCTAAGCGTAGACACGACACATGCCATGTTGTCTTTGGAAAAAAATTCATTGGTCATCCCGAATAATTTCGACGTTCAGAGTTCATTTGTGGGGTCAGATTTTACAAAATCAATGTTTAAGGCTGTGTTCGGGACATCAACAGATCTGTCTGATAGTGGAAATGACAAAAAAAAATCATGCAAACCTTTTAGATTTATGATCGAACTTCGAGAGATCATAACTTCTTTATTTCAATGCCAAAATTAATGATCTTTATATCGTTGTAAAGGTTTTGAGAAGATCTATCCAATCATATAAAAAAGAAGCATGAAAAATAGTGTAAAAAAAGTTATCATGTGATGAAGTTTTGGATTTTTATCATTTTTATGAAAAAAAATCAGATTTTCATCTAAATTTCGGGAGGCTATAACTTCTTCATTTTAAGTCCAAAATTTAAGTTCTTTATATGTTTAGAAAGCTCATTGAAATACCTTTCTAGCCATACTGATATTATTATATGAAAATCAACGAATAAAATGCAGTAAATTTTTAAATTTTTTTTTTTTACAAAATTGACTAGAGTTTCATTTTTCTCCCAAATGCAATAACGAAAAATGATGAAATTTTGTACGTGAATTCTAAAGCATGGTGTATACATAATTCCAAAATTTCATTAATTTTAGACAGATATATTAAAATATGCTATTAAAGACCATATAAAGTTTCAGAACTTTACTTACAAGATTCATAACTCAATTGAGTTATGTAATGACATATTTAAGCATGTATTATAGCAATGAATTCAATCTTATGCTCTGATACTAATGTAGGAATTTGCAACATTCACGAACATGAAATTTCGGATCAAGATACTTACTTGAATTGATGAATTCTAAGATTTTTTTGTGTGGTTGAATCACCTTACTTTTCAAACATCAAATTCTGCATTTTCTAGCATTTCAATAGTCCCAATCCCGATTAACAGTGGAAGGGGATTATAATCCATAACCTAAGTACCCAATTTTGCGAGTTTATATGCCAAAAATGAGGTTTTAGGTGCTTTTCATTTTATGTGTGATTTTCCATACAAATTTCATACATTTTTTGCCATCTTCTCTCTTTTCCCAAATGTTAATCAAAATTTTGGAGGTTAAAGTGAGAGTTATGGGGAGTATCAATCCTTTTGATATCTTATTGGTCGGGTTTCCCCACATGGGTGATCCATGACCCGTATTTTCCAACATTATTCAATACCATTTTGTCAAAAAGTAAACTTATATATTTGTTTGATTAATTATTCAACTCGCATCATTTTATAGTAGCTTCAGCGTGTTCAACACTATTTACTCTATATAATAATAACACTAGGTAAGACAATGGAACGAGGACTCCATTCCTCATCACCATCTCGCCTAGAATTTTCGTATCCTACCCTAGCTCCATATCGCTCAAAGAGAGGGCAGCGCAGGGTGGGGATGGAGCGGGGAACCCGTTTATTGCTCATTTATTTTTTTCATTATTTTGTATTAAGCCCTTGTTTGGTGCCATTATTTAAAAAAAAAAATTTGAATAGTGTTTTAGGAGAATGTGTGGTTAAAAGTAGGGAAAACATTTCTGGTTTACGTGTAGAATATTTTATTATGTGAATGTATTGTTCAAAGCAGCTTTTGTTGCCTAAACATGCAGCTATAGATTGTTGCCTTGTGTAGGCAACTAAGCCTTAACAGGCAGCTACTTAGTTGCCTGCACGAGGCGGTAGTGCTATTTTTGAATTCAATTTTTTATTTTAATTCTCAGCTCATTATGGGTCGAAAATGATCCGTGACACGAGTTGGCTCGGGCTTGAGCTGATGTCCTCGATTCTTCAGAGCCACAAGTCAGGTTGGCTCGAGCTTCCCTGGGCCGAGCTACGACAAATTTACACCCCTATCACGTGGACACAAATATCTTAAATAATTATTTTGATTTAAATTTTAATTTTTTAATGCGGCCAATTCCACTTACTGAACATTTTGACCGGGGGCGCATTCTTTCGTACTAGTTAGTAGTTACAAGAAGTTACCGGTTGACTCTATTAAAATTATAATCCATTTTTCTTTTTTATTTTATCAACCACACATTCTTCAATTAATAATTTTATACGCAAATCCAAATTTTTTTTTCCTTTTTAACCGCACATTCTAAAAAAAAAAAACCATTATTTCAAAAATTATAATAACAAATAATGGGAGAAACAGGGGCTAATAATACGCACAACATTTGTTTTGTAAAAATCTCTTTTACTTTTACCACCCTAACCCAAGAAGGAAAAAGAAAAAAAAAAAATGCAAAAAAAAAAAGGTTTTAGAACATGGCGGCAAACTCTCAAATAAATGGAGGCAAAACTTTTGCACGCCTCTTCGCCCTCTCGGTTCCCCATCTCAACGCATACAGGTACTGTAAATCTTCACTCGAACCCGATGCAATTTGATTGAAATATATATAATATTAATCATTTTTTGTCATCCTCAACTTTATTTATGTGTTTTTATTCTAGAAGAATCTGAACTTTGGTTTTGAGTATTTATCGAGAATTCTGAATAGATTTATCTGCGTTTTTCATTCTTTGCTAAATACTGTGAGGATACTATGATAAGCGTTTCACACAGTATATGGCAACTGTATCACAGGATTTGAATAAATGCAATATATTGTGGCGGGTATTTCATAAAATCGTAACGAAAAAGGATGGGTGATATTTTTGATTAACTCATTATAATTTCCCTGGTAAAAATACTTGGGTGTTTTTTTTCTGTTACAACTTTGTACAGGATTCTCGTGTAAAAGTAAAATAGCGTAACAGCATGGCGCTAAAGGAAGCCAGTATGATTTATGCTTGGAAGGGGAAATGCATATACAAATTCTAGGGGTATGTTCATTGCAGATAAAATTTTCTGTTTTTTCCCTCACTGAATATTTTTATAATTTGGATAATGGATTTTCTTGTTAGATATCGAAATTTTTGTTGTTTTCCCATGTATGCTTCTTCTTGTTGATTGTGGTAGATTGTGTTGATCAATTTGAATTACACAGATACCAGTCCTCATTTTCTATAGGAATCGGAGAACTGGGACTAAACAGATACCAGTCCTCATTTTCTATTCCCTCAAAGGTTGGTTTGTTGATCAATTAGAAGTGAAGTACTAAAATTTAACTCTCACCTCTAAGGAAGTGATAATTTCATTTCAACACTTGTTTTGCTTGCAATGAACGTAGAAGATGCCATGTTTTCTGTTTTAATACGTAGAGCATGTTAAGGGGGATAAAGTAACTTAAAGTAACTTTTCAATAGGTACATCTCTAAATATTTTCACGATGGTAGCTTTAAAGCTATTTTTAAGCATATAAAACGTGTTTTATTTGGTTATAAGGTACATTATAAAACAAGTTATTTCACTTTTCATCATTAAGGAGTTTATTCAGCATTCCTGTTTTTCCTGTCATTCTGCAGTGCATATAAATACGTATAGGCTATATCAAAACAAAACGCAAAGGCTTCTATTAAAAGACTCAGAAGAAATGTATACATACATGTAATCCCAATGAAACCACATCCCAATTCTATTTCTCGTCTTCTACCTTTATCTATCGACATTGAAAAATGGCTCCGTCAATGAGCATACTTTGAAAAAGATCTGAGCTGTCTATGATGTACACATTGTCAATCGAATCTCATTCTATATCTTAATCTTTTTTTCTCTGCCACCTAAACTACAAATAACTATAACTCATGTGAAGAGGTGGGCACTTGAATGTAAAACAATCTGTTGCATTCTAATCCTACGGCAGTCCCTTATTTATTTTTGGTGTGGACAGTTATTGGTTAGGTCCTCAAACTTTCAATTCGCCCTGCTCCATTTCTTCTCTTATTTTTGCTCGTTTTTCTTCGCCATCCTGCTTGCAGGGTAATGCAATCTGGCCACCAGAGGTCTTGGTGCTCGCATTTTCTGCTCAAATCCTCGGACACAAACAAATCCTACAATATGAAGTTGAATGACATCAGCAAGAAATGAGTGCCAAAAACCTATCGATCTTCTGAATAAAATGTACATGTAGCCAAATGTTTTTCAAATAATGAAGGATGCAAATATTAGGTTTGAGTTAATTTGAATTCAGAAAGCAGTTCATACCTCTCCAGAAGCAGTATTGGATACCTTCAGTTGTCAAGCCTAGCAAGATCCAGTATATTTCGGTAAGTCACTTTTTATGTAATAATCAGTACAAAGTGGGAAATTATGTACCTTTGAAAATGGTTGAGACAGAGGTCCCAAAGAAAACTGTACGTCTTGGCAGGCTCCATAGCATATTTCTCGGAACACTGATAGGATTAAGGCTAGATTCATGATCCGCAAATACCTGCATAAGAACTTCTTAATCCCCGTTTCTCTATACGATTGAAATTATTCAAAAAATAGAATTTTGTTAGATTGAAATTGATTTGTCTAGAATGGGAAGCTGTAGTTGTTAACATTACAATAGTATTTTATAGAAACCTAACAAAATATTTATATGATAGCTTTTGAGAAGTATAAGCTACGAGGGGATAGATTGTAGGAAAAAAACTTTTGATGATCACTTTGAAATCTAAAGGTACTTTGCTTAATACAATTAGAGGATGCATAAATATTCTTTTTAGTTATAGTAGGAATAGGATGATGGTGGGGACACAATAGAGGATCATGTCATGTTAAAGAGCGATATTATTAAGTATTTACAGAAGGGTAGGAAACATGATTCTATGCTAAAAAATTGTATAGTTACTATTGTTACCTCATTGACTTGGAAGTAAGTACCATTCAGTGGGAAACTCCCTCTCATTGCTGTTCTGCATGGAATCTGCAAGGAGGTGGGTATGTCAGAAAGAAGGAAGAATGGGGGAAGGATTTACTAATATCTAATAATTTGCTTTCACTTCCAATGGTTTTCGTAACATATTGCTTACCAGAAGTGTGCCTCTGACTGTCTGTGTTTGTTCTTCTCTTATGCTATTGCATGAAAAGCACATTTTTTTATCACACAGTCCACCTAATTCTTGATGGTTGCATTTACTTGCAGGTGCTTGGATTGAATCTGCCGTCTCTCCTGTTTAAACGATGCCAAATTGGGACAAGCGTCAGCAGGTTATAATAAAAGTATATTTCAGCCGGGGTTTATGAGGAGAAATTAATAAATACTTTCAGCCTCCCTTCACTATGACGGTGAGGAATGCTTTCTGTTCATCTGTGGGCATTTTGGCTATATTAAGAGCAATCAATCGCCCTGTAAATCACGTAGTGCTTACCTGGGGTCCATATAGCAAGAAGGTATGGGCTAGGATCATCGGCTTCTCGCCTTTCCATCTAAACATTAATAATTTTTTAGCCAGTTAGAATCAAATTACATTTAAGAAAATAGAATTTGAAAACGAGAAGATAAATAACTAACTCCTTTCAGTAGTGGATGATCATCTGGTAGTTCGTAGCTGCAGCAGAATGAGTAACCAGTCACCAAAAATGAGTACTAACTTATCGTAATTTCACATAAAGGACAATAAAATTAAGATATGTGTTGAGGCCTTGGGATGCAAGGTTTATTTATGAATGAATGAGGAAGTTGCATCATGTAGCGATGTCTCTGATCCTTAAATGTGTACGTGGGTTCTCTCATTTTTTCAATCTTTATCCTGAGTTGAGAACCTGTATCCATTATTCCTCACAAATGAGAAATTGTGAATTAATTATTAGCTTTTCTTCAGTGAATACTATTTTATGATAGCAGAATATAAATCATAAAGTAGTTTCTCGACAATCTGGTGGCTGCCTATATTGTAAGTCCGGGATGCTTGGTCCAAGTTTTTTGCCAGTGTGAAACTCCCTGATATTAGCAACTTATTGCACGTGTCTTATAAAGCTTTTTTTGTTCAATAAACGACTGTTTCTTTTAGAATTTCATGCCCTATTGAGTTTTCATATGAAGGCATAAACTTACACTTGGTGCTCCGTCCGCAGTCTACTCATGCTTTTCAGCTTGGGCGTTGGGATTGCAGCGAATTCTGGACGCAAAGCAACAAGTGCTTTAGACAAATTAGTTTCTTTCGTTTCCATGTTTTGCTCATGCATAAAGCTCTGCAAATTTGTAGCGAACTGTTCTATATTGAGTTTGATTGTAGGTATTTCGTCTGTATCCTCATAGAATGCATCCTCAATATCAGTTTCTGACAATTCCACCGGTGGTTCTGGTGTCGTTGGTTCCTCAATTATAGGTTCACAGATACTCAACCCAGTTCCTCTGTCTGAATTGTCACCTAATTGTGGTAGTGACATTGGCTTTATCGTTACGCCAGGGTTTTCATTGGCAGTTGTTGGAGTAGTAGATGCAATGATACTTTTCTCTTCTAGCCCAGGTAGGGCAAGTCTTGCGCTGTATAAAACGAAGTATAATCGTCATACTAATATGTGTATTAATTTCTGATGTCACAGGCAAATAAGATTATGAGATTATAGAAGGCTAACCTAGCGAAAGCACTAGCAAAGTGTCGGCACTCTCCTCTCATTGGGCATGCATTGCAATTCGGTTGTTTCTTTGTGCAGAAAACCTGTATCCAAGATTAAGAAACTATATATTAAGAACCTCGTAGTGAGGATGATAGCGAGCTTCAGTGAAGACATACCTTTCCAAATGTTATCATTTGATAGTGTAGCTCATACCTGCAGTTCCATAATATATATATATCAGTAGAACTTCTTCAGGAATGTGAAAAGATTTCTTCTGATTAAACTGTCGACGATAAGAGATTTTTGATTTGTAATGAGTCAATCTGAGAAAGGAAATTACAATGTTTTCTGATCCAGCTTACAAAGCCTAGGCCAAAGATATTTCTGGATGGATTCCAGCACTGGGTACCTGCATGAAACAAGATAAGAATCAAGAGTAGTTCATAAACTTAGCTGTTGATTGCTTGGCATGTACTTACATTTCAAGGAGATGCAACTGGAGTTCCTCAGGAAGTGGTTGGAGAGGCACCCACCCGAGTCGCACAGCAATTCGTCCAACATTTGTGTCAACCTTAGAAACCACATAGTTAGGGCAAGATTTTTTTTTTTGCTTATTGATATTGGGTATAAGTTTTCTATATAGGCAAATGGCCTTACAGGGAATGCAAGGTTATGAAGTGTTAAGAGGCGTACGCACTCCACGCTCTTTAACCCCAGTCCTCGTATGCTCAGAAGATAATCTCTGCAAGGCATTATGTACTCAGAGGCAAAGAGTGAAACTTCGGAGATGGCAGAGATATTCGATATGTCCTTGCCTTCCATTATATACTTTCCAAAGATGGGTACATGAAAGGATAAATTTCTTTTAGGAAACTTACTTAGACTTTTCTGGTGGAACGTCTCTCAACCATTCCAGGTCGATTCCTCCATGGTCTTCAACCAGTCGATTGAGAAAATCCTGTAGAATATCCAACCAGTGTTACACTCTGGGCTTTAGGTTTTAATGGACTATCGGTAGTTTTATTGGAGTGCACTTTATAAACATTCTACTTACCTTAATTCGCTCTGCTAGCATGTTGTTCATTCCCCTTTCCTTGATTGTTTCAGAAATCTCACGAACATCAGCCATTCTTAGTGATTCATAGTCCAAAGAGTCCATTGTTTCCTCAGTTCTTTCTCTTTTTCCCACCTCCAATTGTGCCTGCTTTCTCAACTCATCCCAATGACATGCTTCTCTCTTTTCCTTCTCAACTTTTGTCTTTCCTGCATTTGAAATTGTGGGACCTGTCCGGTTCGTTGGTTTGGTCGAAGAATTTACTTGTCCCGCTGCATCTGGTTCAGATATTTTATTCTTCAAGTGTAGGAAATTATCTGCAACAATTTGAACCTGTACATTAAAATTTTGTCCAGTAAAGCTAGTGAACCCAGGGTTTTCACGGATATTACCACTTGGATTTTCATTGAATGCTTCAGCAGGTGTTGTGCAGTCTGATAGAAAGTTGCTTTCTTGCTGAATGGTCTTGTGGCTTCCTCTGTTGCAGTTGGTGGAATGTTGGCACTCTCCGCTTTGATACCCAGATTGTATGTTAGTCTGTGGTTCAAGGCACTTGTTTTGAATTGTATGGTCCACTCTTGTTGCTAGCTCTGGTCTTCCAGTCTGTTGGGTGATAAAACTTCTTTCTACATCTGTTGTCTTGGTATTCTCAAAATCTGTTGAAGCCAAAGAAGATATGCTTTCTTTTCCTGGAGATGCGAGGAAATTTGATTCCCATTCTTCCAAGCCTGTCGTCATGCCGAACCATGAATTAGTGGATGGAGGGATTGGCCTCTGATGATGCAGCACATTGGAAGTGATTGGACTAGCATATGCCTTGCTACCTCCATCCAGTCCTTGATTTTGCAGGTTGTACACAGGATTTTCTGATCGAGGGAGTTTCTTATTTGCAGAAGACCTTCCCATCACTTGATGCTGATATTCCTGTAATGTAGCCATTCTTTCAGCCTGTTCAAAAAGATTCAGAGGGCCACCGTTTTTGCCTAAATTACACACCGATATCTGATCTTCAGCTTCTGAATTTGATCCTGAGCTGGATCTGATATCTTCATTTGCTTGGAAAACAAGAGATTCAGAAGAACTTTGTGATGAAATGACGTCCTCCTCTGCTCTTCTATTTTGCTTGTCCATTGTAAAGTTTCTTCTTCCTGTCATAACATTTCCGGCTCTGTATTGACACGATTCACTGGATGTTACAGAGCTGTGGTTGTACACTGGCTGTCTTATTGTGCTGTGATCATAAGTTATAGTGCCATCTGGACATGTTTCTTGAACCTCATTTTCTTCAACTGATGGGCTACCTCCATTTTGATAGCACGATTGTCTGATAATTGTCGATTTCAGGGGGAATTTGGCTGCAAGGCACATGAAGGCAGAGCTGCACGAGGGGAAAATATATATAGGGACCATCAGCTTATGTCATCTTGTTTGTCTCTTAAAAGTTCTATAAAAAACTGTTGGCTTTACCTTGAAAGATGATCTGATACATTCTGTGTGAGAAACACTCCTACCACAGAGTCAACAACTGATCCTTTCCATTTGGAGAATCGTCTATCACCTGCAAAGGTTGAAATTTCCAACCAGGTTACATGTCCATGAATCCATGCATTCGGAGAGGTAAAGTCAAGCTTATTTGATTCTTTTTGGTTGGTTTTGGAGTAAAATGAATCCCAATTTACAGTTGCAAGAAATAACACTAGAAAATTATTATGGTATTTACTAATTTAAGTCGCTTTATTAAAACTAAATAATTAGGCAGAATTAAGATGAAGTATACAGAAAATCCTTTTAGGAATAAGAGTGATGGTAAAGTCACAATAGAGCATCATCTTCCAAATAATGTTGGTTTATGTATTAAGATATGGTTGCAAATAAGAAACCGAGACTTGAAGAGGATGTGATGGATAGGATTAGGGTGATTAAAATAAACTGGAGAAGCACTATAAGGATTATATATGATCGAATATATCTACGTGTTAAAAAGAAATTTTACAAACGGATACTGTACTAGCTATCTTTTAAGATTATTAAGAGTTGGATTGTTCAATAATTAAATGACTATAAAATGAACTACAACGTAGATGAGTATGTTAAGATGGATGCGTGGAAATACAAGAATAGATAAAACAAAAAAAAAATAAAAAAATAAAATAAAAAATGTATATATATATATATATATCTTTCTTCAAAATCCTATCTAAAAACCAATACGGGCACCATTGTGGTTTTGCCCTCTCCGACTTACCCTATCCTCTCACTCTTCACACTCCTCAAATCACAATGATTTTCACAAAATAAAACTTGTTACTTTGTGTAAAAAAATAGCTGTATTTGTTATTGTTTACTTACTACAAAACTAATCATTAATTCCTAAGATTCCTAAGATATATTTCACAGTATCATCTCCACGTGCTTAAGAAAATAATAAAATTTGGACTTATTTAAGGTGCATTTAGAGTGCATTTACATTCAATCAAAAGATTAATATTATCTAACATGTCATGTAAAAATAATGTATGAAATAAAATTGATATCTGGGATATGGCTAGCTTAAGCATGGTATCAGCAATGCCAACAATTTCATTGTCTGGGAGAAAATACCTTGAACAAGATGCATTCGTGCAATGAACGAGTCTACTCGTCCGCGGAATACTTTCCTCTCTTCTTCCCACCACTTTTCTTTATTCTTGTCAGTCGTTTCTGTGCTTTCGCTTCCTTCCTTACCCATCAAAAGATTCCATAGTCTATTTGTCTCCGGATCGAGATCCACTTTAGGTCGTGGCCGGCGTTTTTTAATTGGATCAAATTCTTCATATGGAACAACAGCACCATCTTGTTTATATGGAACAAGTGCACCTTGCTCCTCCCCAACAATTTCCTTTCCACTGCTGTTGATGCTCAGAGATTTTAAACTATCTATAATATCATCAACTGAAAATAAACGTCTGCCATCTATAAGTAAGTCTGCACAAAAAAACAGAAAAACTGCTTAAAATTTTTAAAGAACAACGTTAGGTTGATGCTAACAGAATAACTTGACGAATAGATGGGTTCGTATGATGTTTTTGGAGGAACCTTTGTAACTCCTTGTCTTGTTCTCTTTACGGATGACTTTCTCCATATTGAGTGCTTGGTTGAATGATTTCAGTCTAGCCGTCTGTTCCTTCACCGAAAGGTGAATAGAAGAATTTATTATTTCATTTCCTCGAATGATTTTATGGCCCCTTTGAGATGAAGACTCCTGACTCCATAGAATTGCAGCTAGGGAGTTTCCACTTTGGGCTTTATTAGCTTGACAAGTGACCTTCTGCACCATTTGTTCTGCATGTGAATGTGCTCGAGATGAAGTAAGTTGCTGCTGAAATTCATGTTGAAAGTTTCCGGGGTTCATGTACCGATCATGGACCTTGTTGGCTTCATTATTTGGCTTCCTGAAGGTGCTCATTCCTTCAAAGACAGAGTATGGTAATCCACCATTTAGGTGCAAAGTAGAGCCGTTTGTGCCTCTTCCTTCAACTTGTCTTGAGCAATGTTCAACAGTTATGCCAGAAGGCGTGCTTGATGAGGTTACAAGAAATTTATTATCAACCTTCTTTCTCTTACTAGTTTCTAAACCATCTTGCAATAATTTGTTGCTCTCACTGGCATAATAGTCAGTCTTAGAAACTCTCTGGCACAATAGTTGAGAGCCCATCAGTGCAGAAATTTCTGGCTGTGTCAACTCAGTTTGGGAATATTCTCTCTTGGCTCCCCGCCTGTCAATGATATCCACCAAATCGTCCAGAAGTTGAGTCCCAGTCTGCAGCATTTGTTGCTGTCTTCCATCTACCTTTGTTTCATTGGTATGTGTTTGAATGGCAAACTGGGACAGTCGTACTCCACTGACTTGATGATCCACCTGACTGTACCAACTTGGGCTTCCGCTTTTGTTTATATTAGCATTTCGCATACTCAAACTCCTTGCTATGACATTTAATGTATGATCCTTTGCAGTAGGTGGTGGTGCTGAAGATGGAAGTGGCAACGATAATTGCAGCGGGGTGTGATGTACAGAAGGGACAAAACTGTGTATATTCTCTGTTTGTTGTTTCACTGAAAATGATTTAGATTCTGCGTTGAATCCTGTATGCCCTTCTGCATAGTGAGAATCTAAGTTCCAAGTAAATGGCATCTTTCTCTTTTCATTTATCACTGCTTGGTTTCCAATTGCTCCATCCCAGCTTTGCTTTTCTGCTCCATTTTCCAAGTCAAAGTTTAACATTCTCCGGCATGATTTTTCTGCTGAGTTCACGTTAGAAACTCCAACCTCGTTCACTACACCAGCCAGTGGAGTTGTGGAGGTTTTGATGTCCTTTTTGCGCACATACTTCCTTTTTCCTGAAGGATTTCCATCAGGGCTATTATTTTTTGTAGCAGGCTTCGGTGTCCTTCTGGGTTTCCCTTCCACCACTACTTTTGGTCGGTGTTTTCTTCTTCTGGGTGTTTTTTGCTGTGGTGTCTTGTTCAGATCAATTCCTCCATGATTCCCATCATCGGATACGTTCTTTTCCTTTGGCAATTCCAATGTGGAAGTAGATTCAGCCACAGTGTTCTGCATTATTTGATTAGATTGTTTCTCTACAATTTCAGGTGGTTGAGATGAGACTACACGACTTCCATTATCAGAAATGCTATTTTCTTTTGGCAATTTCAATATAGCTGTATATTCGTCCACAATTTTCTGCAATAACTGACTAGATTGTTTCTCTGCAATTTTAGGTTGTTGAGAGAAGATTACATTTGCTGGATCATCATTTTCTTGACTTGGGATTTTGTCTGTCAACCAATGTGGTGCTCCAGTGGCCTGGAAGTTCTTTGATTTGTTTTGCTGATCTGGCGTTACTGGCCCTAATTGGAAGAGCCTGACTGTACTTGCGGATGCACCAGCTTCTGTTCTTGGTGGTGGTAAGTTCAGAATACAATTGGATCGGTAATTAACCAACCGTCCATCTGTCAGCAAGCAGCATCATAATCATCAGTCATGATAAAGATTTAACAAAATATTATTTGTTCATATGAATGTTTACATGAAAATTTAAAGATACTTGTCATTATCAGATTGACACCTGTGGATATGGATTATATGTCAAGATCTGCAATAAATGATAACATGGAACTGGGATTTACATCATTTTCTTTTTCAAAATTATTCGAAATAGAGTGATGTCACTGATTACGTGAAAGATAGGCATGAAACTGAAAAGTAAAGGGGTATACGTCCGCGATCACATGAAAATGAATCTAGTCCTCGGTGGATACACATGAAGATTGAAACATGGAACCCGTATTTTATGAACTAGTAGATATACCGTTGATTATGTGAAATAGGATGCACAAAACATGGGAAGTAAAACCTAGTGGATTTAATGTTGATTGCATGAAACAGGGATGCACAAAACACGGGAAGTAGAAGGATATATGTCATCGATCACATGTAAATAAACCTATTTTATTTTCAGTACACATGAATTTTGAAATACGTTACTTTTCTATTCTCCTAGATGTAATACAGTTGTATGAAAAATGCCGGTCGTGCAGTTGAAGTTTTGCTGAATGATTTGGTTCTCCTAAATACTAAAATTTGATGAAGTTTAATTATTCGAAATTGCATACAGAAGACATTTTAATCATTTAAAATTTCGTAACAGTTTTTTTTAATAGCAGTGAGACTATGATTTCATCTGTGTGTATCTTCAATATGAATTAGGCAGCCATCAACAAAAACAAGTTAAATGCACTGAAATTGCAACTGTCAAAACTTTATCTGAAGAATAATTTACTTAACCTGTTGGTATTTGCTGTAGGCTGTAACCACAACCATCTTGATTTACATACAGAGTGTGGTTCTGCTGGAATGTAGAACTAGTATTTTTGTACCCAGTCCGGTTGGTTAAGACTTGAGAATGTGGACTGGGGATAGTCTTGGCCATAACATAACTTCTGTTTGCTGTTTCATTTGTAGAGGGCTTACGCACAGCATTCTTCGTCCCCAGTAATTCAACTAATGTATTAACCTTCTGAGGAATATCATTACCTGAATTTTGTATATATGACCCAATATTTCTAGCATTTTGATTGAAGCTTTCGAAATTCTCAATCAGAGCAATATCTCCATTGCTATGTTGCCCTAGATTCTGATGACCTAGGAGTCCAGTTGGAGTGTAATTCTTAATATAGGAACCACCATTTCCAGTATTTTGATTGAAGCTTCTGAGCTCCTCAATTGGACCAAGATCTCGATTTATAAAATCCCTTTGATTCTGACCTATGAATCCAGGACGAGTGACATTCTGTTGAGCCCCATTACAGGTCTCGTCCTGTAAAAAGCCAGTGTAAATTCCAAGCAAATCCTGCCAATTTGTACTTCCCGGCTGCAATTCAGCAGGTAAGTGACTTGATCTCTGTAGAATTGGCTTCTCCGGTGTCAAAGGAATACAAGGATCCCCATTCTGAACAGCTCCCTTATCCCGGGGAATGGAAAATCCTCTCCCCAGGTTCATATCCTCAGAATTTCTTATAAACCCAATTCCAGTGTCCTGTGTGTATAACTAAACTCCAGTTTCTCTTAATTCTCGATACATAAACCTTTTGCTCCCAAACTCTGCAATCTGCACCCTACCTGGTGGACATTTCAAAACAAATTTATAACTAAAATAACATGAATTACACAAAATTTGTCAGATTTACATGAGAAAAAAAATTCATTTTTTGCAGTAAACAAAACGGAATGACATCCATACATTTAATGCCAGCAAACTAAATAATCTTTAAAACCAAAACTTTCTCTCTATATATACACCCATATATGTATGTGTGTATCTTTATGCATGTGAATTCCCAAGTTTTACAGTCCCAGTTAATTCTCTTCACTTATTAGCAAATGCACCTCATAAAAAAGTACCAAAAATAATAAAAGGAAATGAAAACGGAAACAAAGAATTAAAAGCAGAAAATCAGAAAAAAAAAACTAGAGGCGAATCAGAATGAATTGGAGGATTTAATTCCAAATTTAAATGAAGGAAATTGAAATGTACCCAGGTGAATAAAATTGCACAAAATCCTTCCAGAGATTCTCTCCTGTGATTCTCTTCGAAAATGCAACGCTCATAGATATGGGTTCTTTAAACAGTCAAAATTATAACCTTTTAATTGAGATTAAAATGCATCACAAAAATGGAAAAAAAATTAAAATTTATCAGGTATGTGAAACTCACCGATCTCTATATATAGCAGTTATCTATATAGCCGGAGGGTATAATCTTTGGAACCAGTCAATGCCGGAGAGCCAAGTCAGCTTCGTTATAACAGGAGAATTTTAGAGAGAGAAGAGGAGAGAGTTTTAGAGAGAGAGAAGGGGGGTAATAAACAAAGTGAACAGTAAGACAGTCTTTAAAGGCTCAAATGAAATGGTGCATGGGTTAGGCAGGTTAGAATTTTTGCAATAAGGGCACTCTCACTTTGGTCAATAATACAATCAAGCAGAAATTTACACCTATATTAAAGAATTTGTCTTTTATTTGAATAATGAAACAATAAATATTAAGGTTTTTTCATAATAAAATATCCCAATAATTGCTTATTGATATAGTGAATCAGTCGTTGAATTGCTGATCTCTGATTGACTACGGTTATGTAATAATAGTTTTGATATAGTGAATCGATGGTTGAATTACTAATATGTGGTTTACGTGATGTTTATGTAATTATATTTTCTTTTTAATGATGAAATATTGGAATTGCTTTATACTTGTATTAGACTAAGTTGTGAAGATCGGTTGTTGATAGTATTGTTTAGCATTTGTAATTGGTGATTTCAGTTGTCAAATATTGCAATAACTTTATATTGTGCATCTAGTTGAGTGGGATAATCTGCGGTTGACATTGTAGTTTACATTATCATTTAGCTTCTAGGATTTGTTTTTGTGGTAAAATTATTGCAATAATAGATTTATATTGTTTATCAGTTTGAGCTGTGAGGGTTTGTTGACGTCGTCTTTTAGGTTCTATAGTAGTGAATGTCAATTCTTGTTGAAATTGTTGAATATTTTGATTATCTTGATAGTAAATACAATATTTGAGACACAAATACTTTCACGGTCAAAGTCAATAACTCGTTCAAGGCAATATACATATTTAGTTTATAAAATTTTGGATTTGATATATTGGATGAAAAAAGAATAAGTTCGGTTTTTTTGTTAGTATAGAACTAATCGTGTTTTTATTAATAATTAATAATATTGTACTCGATATTTGGGATACGTTTTTTATATAGTGTATCGGTTCCGTGTGAAGATTTGTTCTCAATATTAAATTTTGAAATGGGTCCAGGAGAAACAAATTTTTGATGTTATATTGTTTTCATAGTCAACGAACTTACTCTTTATAATTGTGATTGTTTAGATTTGATGGGAACGTGTATTTGATCTTGTTGCGATCAAACATGTTTATAAAGCTCCCGTGACATGTAAAAGAATAAAAAAACTAAGTCGTATTAGTTTTTATTTTGCAATACTATAGCGATATTAAGAAATAGGGTTTATTTCGGCCGAAGTATGCATGATGTTCTCAATAAAATTACTCGTAAATTGAACGATCATTAAAATGATAAGAAATGACAATTTCATAATCAATAATGAACTTTGTTTTTTGCCGCTTTGGGTTGTGGGGCTTACTTCCTTTGTCTTTGTATTCAACGAATGATTCAGAGTTGTCTTGCCTTTCAACGATATCTCTAAGTTACGACTTGAAAGAAAAATTGATTATGATTATCTTTTTAACTACATAAATTAAAACTAGAAGTCTTAGGGTTTCTCCATCCTTTAGCATGAGCAATGCATTAGGTGGCCAAAAAAAAAACAGTACACAATTTATGTAAATTATGTGATTAACAACCAAAGACAAATACAATAACTTCGCAACTCAATCACAAAATTAACACGTGCATTGCACGACCAATCTTCATTAGATAAGTAACGTGTTACTCTCTAGAGAATATATAGTGATTTTTGTCACGTAATATTTTCATGGTCTATGTTGAGTAACGCATTTAAAGCAAACTTTGTATGGATTAAATTTCACGTTCGATTTATTGAATGGAAAAGAATGTTTATTGATTTTTTCTTGTGAAATATTGTAATATGTGCTTTATGTTGTGTCTTTGGTCTATAATTGTGAAGATTTATTTCTATTGTTGGTGTTCAAATTTGTAAACGTAAATATTTCAATCATTTGGAGCGTATGTAGCGAATGTGTCATGTTATCTTATTTTCACGGTCAACAAACGTGCGCTTTGTAATTATGTTGTGTAGATTCACAATCAATATACTTACTCTTCTAATTGTGGTTGTGTAGATCCATTATTGATTATATGATTTTTTTTTTTTTTTTTATTGGAGTAGATGTTTATATTATCTGATGGCTAAAATACAAATTTGTCAAATTTTAGTAATTTTACAGTCAATGGGCGTCAAAATTTACACCTATTCTAAAGAATTTGTCTTTGATTTGAAGAATGGAAAGAAATGTTATGATTTATTTTTTTTTTTGTTGTAAAATATCACAATAATTACTTATTGATATAGTGAATTGGTGGTTGAATTGTTATTATCTGGTTTGACTGACCGTTACGTAATTATGGTTTTGATATAGTGAATCGATGGTTGAATTGTCAATATTTGGTTTTACTAGGGATTAAGTAATTATGGTTTTTTTTTTGTAATGAAATATTGGAATTGCTTTTTTATATCGTCTATTAGATCGAGTTGTGAAGATCAGTTGTTGATAAATAATTCAATTACTTAGGAGAAACAAATATTTGATGTTATATTGTTTTCATGGTCGATGAACTTACTCTTTATAATTGTGATTGCCTTGATTTGTTAATCGTATTGTCTTTATTTTATAGGATGAGTAGGTACTTACAAAAGGATATACTGCTAATTTGCCATACCATAATGGTCAGTGGATTTCAATATTTATAGTTAAACTTAACTGGCATGGATATGCATCTAAATATGCTTACTAGAAGTAGTGATCAACATGTGATTGAGTATATCCTATTCATTATCATATTAAGATTTTTAAACTTTTATTGTATTGATGGGAACCTATATTTAATCTTGTTGAGATCAAATATATTAATAAATTTCTTTTGTTGTGTAAAAGAAAAATAAAATTGAGCCGTATCAGTTGTTGTTTTTGCAATACTATAGCAATCTTAAGCAATAGAGTTTATTCCAGTCAAAGGTATGCATAATGTTCTCAATATAATTACTCATAAATTGAATGGTTATAAAAATGATTAAAAAAAATTGTCACAATTTCATAATTGGTAATAAAAGTTATGTCCAAGAACCCCGCCTCGGACATCGGGGACACCGTTTTCGGAGGTGAAGGCTTGCGTCGGGGAGTCGGGAGCGTCGATCTTTTATCTAATATTTTATCTAATAAATGCATCTCTTCCAGAAGTCGGGGTTTGTTGCAATTATTAGCTCTAGAATTACTACGGTTATCCGAGTACTCCAAAGTTAACCTAAGTGATAACTTGGAAAGAAAAATTGATGATGATTATCTCTTCAAATATGTAAATAAAAAAATGAAATTCTTAAATTTTTTCCTTCCTTTAGCATGAGTAATGTATTCATTGATAAAAAAAAAAAAGTAGACAAAATTTGTTGAATGGTGTTCTATGTAAATTATGTGTAACAACAAAGGCAAATACAATAATTTCACAATTCAACCACAAAACAAGCACGTACGCTGCACGATCAGTCTTTATTATATAAGTATGGTTTCTCTCTTGAGAATGTATAGTGATTTTTGCCACGTATTATTTTCATCGGTTATTGTTGAGTAACACATTTATACAAATTATGTATGAATTAAATTTCAAGCTTGACTTATTAAATGGAAAAGAATATTTATCGGTTTTTTTTCTCGTGAAATATTGTAATACATCTTTATATTGTATTGTGTGTAGGTTTGTGATTGTGAAGATCTGTTTTTATTGTTGTTCAAATTTGTAATATGTAAATAGTTCAATTATTTGGAGCGTCTGTAACGAATCTGTTATGTTATCCTATTTCAATGGTCAATAAACATACTCTTTGTAATTATGTTGTGTAGATTCACCATCAATGTACTTACTCTTTTTAATTGAGATTGTGTAGATATGTTGTTGATTATATTTTCTTTCTTTATTTTTTCTATTGGTTCTATGTGAGAATTTGTTGTTAAAGCTAAAATTTGAAATGAGAAAATAATTAATTTATTTAGGAGAAACAAATTTGTTGCGTTATATTGTTTTCATGGTCAATGAAATTACTCTTTATAATTTAGGTTGTCTAGATTTGTTAATAGCATTGTCTTCATTATACAAGACGAGTAGACACTTAACAAAGGGTGTATTGCAAATCTGGATGTCAATATTTGTCTTAACTTAATTTGTCGAACGAAGTTTTATGTAAATTATGTGATAAACAAAAAATGCAAATACATAATTTCACAATTCAATCACAGAATTAGCACGTGCATTGCATGACTAGTCTTGATTAGATATATATTATGTTACTCTCTAGAGAATATATGTTGATTTTTCTCGTGTATTATTTTCACGGTCGATGTTGAATAACACATTTAAAGTAAACTTTGTATGAATTAAATTTCAAGTTTGATTTATTGAATGGAAAAGAATGTTTATTGGTTTTTTCTCGTGAAACATTGTAATACGTGCTTTATATTGTGTGTGAGCTATGTAATTGTGAAGATTTGTTTTTATTATTGTTGTTCAAATTTGTAATATATGTAAATAGTTCACATTTGGATTGTATGTAGTGAATCTGTTATGTTATCCTATTTCCATGGTAAATGAATGTACTCTTTGTAACTATGTTGTGTAGATTCACGATCAATATTATAGCTTAATCTTTTTAATTGTGGTTGTGTAGATCCGTTGTTGATTATATAGTTTTTTAATTTTCTTTCTTTATTTTTTCTAGGAGTAGATATTTTTATTATCTGGTGGCTATAATGTAAATTTGTTGAATTCTAGTAATTTTATTGTCAATGGATGTCAAAATCTACAAATATATTAAAGAATTTGTCTTTGATTTGAAGAATGGAAAGAAATATGAACTATGCTATGTGTACACAATGGTTTACACCCCCCTCACATGTATATGTGCAGGCCCCCCTCCATGTGAGGGGGGTGTAAACCATTGTGTACACCATTGAGTATACACATAGCTTAATTCAAGAAATATTATGGTTCTTTTCTTCATAAAATATTGCAATAATTACTTATTGATATAGTGAATCGATTTTTGAGTTGCCAAATATCTAGTTTGATTGTCGTTATGTAATAATGGGAATGAAATATTGAAATTGTTGATTTATATCGTGTACTAGACTGGGTTATGAAAAACAATTGTTGATACTAACATCATCACTTGTAATCGATAATTTTATTAAAGAGGTCAAATGTTGCAAACACTTTATTTGTGTATCGAGTGGGACAATTTGCAGTTGATATTGTCGTTCAGATTCTAATATTATTTTTGTGGTAAATTATTGTACTCCCTCCGTCCCATAAAGATAATCCAATTTCTTTTTTCATACAGATTTAAAAAATTTAGTTAATGTAGTTGAAATAATAAATTTGTTGAACGATATTCTATTTAAATTATGTGATTAACAACAAAGTCAAATACAATAACTTCACAATTCGACCACAAAACTAGCACGTGCATTGCACGAACAATTATTATTAGATAAGTATTGTGTTACTCTCTTGAGAATATATAGTGAAATTTGTCACGTAATATTTTCATGGACGATGTTGAATAACACACTTAAAGTAAGCTTTGTATGAATTATATTTAGCTAATTAACACAAAACGTCCCCACCTTTCAATGATTTTGTACAAAACGTCATTTTCTTTCGTTTTTTAGCAATTTCACCGTCCCTTTCGCCTTTCATTGCAAAAAATGTTCTTTCGTCCACCCATCATCAAATACTCCGTTAACTCAACACAAAAAATCAATTTTTCTTTTTAAAAATAAGGGTAACATTGTCTTAGCTCAAATTTTCCTTCACCTCCATCTCTCCCTACACACAAACAAAGGAGACACTATTTCTTCCATTTCATTTCATTGAATGGAGAAGAATGTCTATTTGATTTTTCTTGTGAAATCTTATAATACATTATTTATATTGTGTTTTAGGTCTTGAATTGTAAAGATTTATTTTTATTATTGTTGTTCAAATTGTAATACGCAAATAGTTCAACCATTTGGAGCGTATGTAGCGAATTTGTTATCCCAGATCCATGGTCGACAAACCTATTCTTTGTAATTATGTCGTGTAGATTCATTATCAATATACTTACTATTTTTAATTGTGGCTGTAGATCCGTTGTTGATTACATGAATTTTTTTCTTTATTTTTTTGTAGGGGCGGGTATTCCAATTATCTAATAACTTTAATGCGAATTTGTCGAATTTTAGTAATTTTATAGTCAATGCACGTCAATTTTTGTGGTAACTTCCTCGGAATTAAAATTCATCTAAATGTTCTTATAGAGGCTACTCAAGCAATTTGAGGGCATTAGGCAAAGTCGTTAGTCTTTTTCAACAACAATAATAAAAAAAAAAAAAAAAAATTAATGGAGCAAATGAAAATTCTATCAGTGATTGCCTACAATGTGATAGTTGATGATTTTGTTTAAAATCAATGTGTTTCGGTGATTTTGATAGAATTTCACACATATATCATTCGTGATTATCGACGCACCTCTATCAATGATTATCGATATTCTTGGTAAAGTTATTGGAAATCATTGATGATCTTGAGTCAACAACTTCCTATCGATACCACTGACAAAAATTTAATATTCGTATTTTTAATTTTAATAAGATACTGACAAATAAGTTAAAACATATATTTATTCTTTCGTATAATATTATCGAGTTATAAGTTATTTTTATAACTTCTATTTTGTTTCCAACAGAATAATCGGTAAGTATTTAATATTTATATATATTTATTGATAAAATTTTATTTGATAAGTAAATTTTGTTAACTATTTTTGTTCTTGATACAACTAACTAAAAAATATTTGTAATTTTTCATTTTTTTTTAATATTATGAATACATACACAGTATTTCATTAGAAAAATAAAGGCAAAAATATGTAAATTTTAGAAGTTGGGGGCCTTAATACGATCATCTAACTTGTCTAATGCTTGAGTAGCTCTGTGCGCATATAGAAAGTAGAGTTGATCGTGGTCGACTATAATTATTCCCAACTAGAATTATATTATGTCGGACTTATTTAATCTTGTTTTATCAAATATGTTTTGAATATAGACTTTGTAACGCGTGGCTTTATTTTTATTTTGTGCCAAATCAATTGTCACAATTTGCAGTACCGTTGTTACAAAGAAGTAAAGCTTATGTTGGTCAAAATATTAGTCCACACAATAGTTTCAATTGAATTCATACATATACATAGTGGTATTGCCCGATATGAATTATATATAATTTAATATAGTGAATTTGCTGCACTTGGCTAGATTATTATTTATTTATTTATTTTGGGGATTTCGGATTGTAGAATGACTTTTGGTCACAAAGTATTGTACGGCTCACAATATTTCTTTTTATATTTGACAAAAAATTAACTTACTAGTTTAATCAGAATTGACCCACCGATTCAATTGTAGAGTCACCAACGACGACCTGGTGACCCGACACTTCGTCCATGTCAATATCATTGTGAACTACACCATTTGAACAATGTCAAAAATAAGTTAACAATCAATCGTAACATGCATTGAAATTGCACATGATATTTATTGTCTACCCGACTGACTAAAAAAAATCAAAAAAAGAAAATAAAATTCTTGATGATCACCTTTTAATTACATAAATTAGAAATGATAAGACACGATTTATGACATTGTCAAAAAACAAAACTTTTACCATAGACTATTCGCACGTTGAGACTTTATTAGTGAACACATACTTTGCACATTTAGACTTCATCTGATGAATATTGTCTTATTTGTTTCCTCAAGAAGAGATATCAAACTTGAATTTCTTCCTCTAAAAAGAAAAATCATATGTGGTTCTTTCTTAATCACACTTCCACAAGTTATATTTTTTTTGTTTTGCATGTTGTAAGGATCATAATATTTTACTTCTTTGAGAAAAACAAACAAATCGTTCTTTTCTTATTTTTATATAATCATAAAACCCTTTCTATTATGTTGAGATACGAAAATCGTTATGTTACTACTCGCTCCTTCAAAAGGGAAAACGGTTCTTGATTTTTTTATTTCTTCGAAAATTGCTATGTTATTTCCTTCTAAAGGGAAGAATCGTCCATGATTTCTTATTTAGGGCGTGTTCGGTAAAGATCAAAATTGAATTAAAATTGAAAAACTAACCGTTATTGTTGACTTTTATTAGACGCGCGAGACCTAATAACGACCATATTTTCAATTAAAATTGGATTTTAATCATGGGCAAACAGACTCTTATTCGAAAACACTCCTTCAAACGGGGTCCATGATTTTTTATTTTTATTTTTCTAATAGTGAATATTAGGTTAGGTGTGCCTTCATGTAGTAATTAGGGCGTGTCCCAATCACTTCGTATGCATTAATGCAGCGAATTTGAGATTTGGTAAGTAAATAAATAAAGTAATTACAAGTGTGTGTGAAAATAACATTTTAAAAAAATATGTTAATTAATAAATGACAGAGAATCTAGATAATTATTTAACTGCAATTAATGAAGAGGGGTGGTTTTGTCATTTTAGTTTATTGTCCAAAATCTTGTGGCGTGTAAAGCGTGCGTGGAATCCTAGGTACGTGACTTTTCATCCTAGGAAAACCAACAGACAGGTGTTGAAAAATATGAATATACTATTGCGCCATTGCAGGGTGTTACACGCTAACTGAAAATAAGTTGAATTCCAAACTTGACTATTAAACGAAGATTGAGACTTTTTTTTTTTAATTACAATTAAAAAATAATAATAATTATCGATTGACATATTAATTGAAAAGTATAATGTAACCGATATGTCTCAAAATTAATAAGAGATTGGACATCTCAACAGAAAATCAAAACGTAACTACGATACAATCAAATTTTTATTTAATTTAACCAACAACGTCACACTAAAAATGTAAAAAGTAATTGTATCGATAACAAGATATTGAATTAAGAGGGATGGAATTAGAAAAAACGACATCATATAATCTTAGTTCGTTTTTAATTCAAATAATTATAGGATAAATAATGTCTCAATACAGCGATTGGTATTGACGATACATGAACTATTTTTATCCAGCTAATTAATCATTTCTATTCATTCTGTAGTAAATTAACATATCCAATGAAGCGGATTTAGATCTTATTAAATGTTACTTGTAATTGAATTTATGAATAATAGGGCAACATCGTATGTGTTTGCTTATAAGTTCAAATTCGCTTAAACGTTGAAAGTTTAACTATAAATAAAAAGTATTACTCATAACTAAAAAATCAGTTATAAGTAAAAATTATTTATTAGATGAAATTTACTTTTGATGTAAAAAATTGCAACACTTTATCGAGTCATTGTCTAGTGGGTCCAAATTGATTAATGACTTAACCAAGTTGTACGTGTGGTTCTCATACAAGTATTTCATATCTTTTTGCATGACTTCATTCCATTTGACTTGTGCACATGTAACACAACTTCTTTGTATGCTTTTTTGCTCTCCTTCGGTATTACACACTCGTTAGTAGAATATCTTATAGAAGGTTGTCATTTTCTAGTAGATCGGCTATTAATGGGGTCATTTGGGGGGCAGTGATACTTGCTCAATCTATTCAGATGACTCCAAATCATCGTGTAAGAATATTACCATCAACAGTGCCACCATAATCTTCTTGTACTTTTTTCCACCGATCGTCAAGCTCTACACATAGACGACTTGAACCCAAATTGACTGGAATTTCAATAAAGGATTTCTTCTTAACTTCGTCGTCATGGTGACACGAGCCAGGTTTAACAATTTATAAATATTAGGTTTTTATACCTGTAAAATATTTGCTATTCCAAGTGTAGATAATCAAATACTACTATCGAACTACTAAAAATGCAATAATGAGGTTCAAATTTTAATTTTTTTTACTTTTTTTTATATCTTTTCAAGTCAAAATTTTGGATTAAATTTATTAACTTTTTAAATGCAAAAGTCATCATTGACGGAAAACATTATTGAGATAGATGCCTATGTTGCGGAAAAGTGAAAATAACTTCCTTAAATCAAAATAATATTTTTATGTAAATAAAACTGAGAAAAAAAAAAAGAAATTTAATTTAATTTAACATAAAGACAATAAAAATTGTAATGTATTCACAAGGAATCTTGACATCACGTGGTCATCAAATTCATAAAGTGTTGAATCAAAGTCCAGTTATACTGCACGCACTTACCGGAAATAGGTCGAATTTCATACTTAACTACTCATCGAACCTATTTGATAGAGACTTTATTCGATTAGACAAAATTGACCGAGACATTCTTTAGTGGGTCCAAAATTGATTAGCGATTTAATTTGAAAGTCGTAATCAATATCTCAACAGAAAAAACGTCCAACGACATGATCAAATCTTTATTTAGTGGGAATTGGGACCAAGTTAATCACTAACTTAATTTAAAATATGTAGGGGATTTCGCACCAAAAAAGGTGAAAAAATAACCGTATTAAGTTATTGACTTAAAACATTGTAATATAATGTAAGATGGTTTTTATTTCAAACACATGTAAATATCAATTTGAAACATTGCACGAGAAAATTTTCATTTATTTTTAAATTTATGTTAATTAATATATATTATGCCTTTTAATTTCATTATTAAAATGTTTGTTCGCGAAAATTGTGCGTTCTTGGTTTTATATTACATGTTGAATAATGCTATTTATACATAATAGTTTGCATGCAGATGAAGTGTCAAAAAAAGTGACATTTTTTTTATTTGGTTGAAGAAGTTCCGACTCAAACATACATCACAACATCATACGTATATAAACTATTATGTACATGTTGTACGATCATTACATGCCATCCTACCATTATTAAAATATATCAAAACTAGCGGCACTTTTGAGAGGTCAATTAATATTACTTTAGAATTGTGTGGTTATATTAAAATTGATCAAAATAAGATTAATCACTTGACTAACCTAGGATTTGAAAGTGAACAAAACGGAAAAGTATTTGTACATCGTTTTTCAAACTAAGGTCCCACTTCAAATGTGCATTGAACACTGCACATTAGAATAATCTTTTTTTTTTTTTTTCCCCTTTTGCGAGAATAAAATATGATTGTTCGACAAGATCGAACACAAGCAATAATAAAATAAGATTCTGAAGCCAATTTAGGTACAAGAGTGAGATTGGCATTGCCGCATTGATCGAAGATATTTTTAAAATTTTTGAGATATTTAGCCTCAGTTTGATTTTCATTATTTTCGAAATACATCTTTTTTTCTCTTTTTTTTTTCAATCTCACATTTATTAATAAAATAATATTATACGTAAATCAAAAAAATTTCTTTATTTTTTAACCACACATTCTCCATCAATCTACTATTTCAAAATGCATTCTTACGAAAAAATGGAAACAAACATGCTATTAATCTCAAATATTCTTTCAATCTGATGTGTATTTTATGAGAGGTGTTATTTCAATCGTAGTATTTAAATTGGAATTCTTGTACAATGATCTATTTATAAACTATTTATATGAGTATTTTAATCATTTTTGTGAGTTGACATTTTTCATCAATATTTTAAGCTAGTGTTTGACATTTTTGGGGAAATTATTAATTTTGAAACAGTGATTGATGGAAGAATGTGTAGTTGAAAAATAATAAAAAGTTTTAAATTTGTGTGTAATATTATTTTATTTGGAGAATGTGCGGTTAAAATTAAGAAAGAGGAAAAAAAAAAAAATTAATGGAGCCCAAACAGAGACATAGTAAGTCAACTCAAATACATGTGATATATCTGAATTCAAAAGAAGTAAATCGATTTAATTAGTGAATTCGACCAAGTACAATTTTAAGAATTGAACTTGAGAGGCAAGATAAATGTGACAAATACAATGACATCGTGGATATCAACTCTTTAGACATCATATTTGATTGTTTAGCTCCTATCTGGGAGGCATTCTCGCCCCCATTATTATAAAAATTTCAACAATATGCTCTGCAATAGATCCCTTGGTCACTATCATTATCAGTTGTCGNTTCCTATTAAATTTTCATGTACTCACGGACTTTTTCTTAACATTTAGGTTGATTTGTCAGATTTTTGAACCACATGTCTCATTCGAGTCTAAGGCTCTCTGAAGCCTCCAATCAAGTTGTGTTAGAATTTTGCCCATTCATTTGTTTTGTGGAGTTCCGACGATCAAAGCATAAATATTCATAACATGACATGTTGACACGCAAAGTGACTCTTTTCTTGGCTAATGTTGCATTTATGTTGATCACAATGATTTCTGTATGTAACAATGTTCGTAACTATAGTTTTATTCTCAATCAAACTTCCTATCGTAGGTATTTATTATATATTAATTTTTTTAGGTAGAGTAAGGGAGGGAGGTACCGATACTTTTGACCTTATTTATGAAAACAACCATTCTTAACCAATTGAGACGATAAATCAGTTTATATTGATTCATCTATTTTAGGATTTCGTCCATAAATATAATTTAGAAAAATAACTATTATTTAACATCACAAACAGAGAAACCTTAAATTAATTATATTTATATTAAATTATCAACATACCTTTTTCTGTATGTAATTTTTTATTTCTATTACATTTTATGACGACAAGAATTCTATCAATAAATACTAAGATATTTTAAAAACAATTATCACCGAATAAAACTCCTTTACATAATCTTAATTGATTTTTTTTTTCAATTA
>CAIGRT010179556.1:0-11343 GCA_903798405.1 Fraxinus platypoda
AAAAATTAATTTTTCAATGACATTATAAATAAGCTTTTTTAATTCGTGTGAAAAACTAAACAAGCCTATAAAATTGAGACGGAGGAGCATTTTTCATCACATCAATAAAGAATAAAAAAATAGAATAAAATAATAATAAAATGAAGTGAATATTTAATTGTTATTATTGGAGAATGTGAAAATACTTATCAGAATTCAGACATCGGCATTCGATACTTTTGTCGGGACTTTCGACAAATGACGTGTGTGTTCCCACTCGACAGGTCGGCCCCCCATGCGCACGTTATCCCATGCTGTTACCTACATCAGTACATCCCCCTTCCCCCATAACTCTCTCTTCAAGTTTAATTTCGACACCCTACCATTTCTTCTAGATTTAAAAATTCATTATTGTTTATGCGTTAAGCATTGTTTGAACTTCATTTTTTCGAGGGTCCGTTTGATTGCAAGGATGAAAAATGATTGAAAAAAAAATAAATTTTAGGGAAAACCAGAGAATTGTTAATTACGTGTATTTGATTGGTATAATTTTCCACCGGGAAAAATTTTGAAATTTTGGATTTTTTTTGTTCACGTTTGACTTTATTTTACATGGAAATTGTCCATTAAAGTGATTTTTTTTTTTTTTACAATTGCTTATGAAATTTGTTATCATTGCCAAAAAGTTAAAAAAAATATATATTTTTTTTTGCTCGAAAACTATTTTTTCATCAAAGTTTATTGTCCGTTTGACTTCGTTTTACATGGAATTTGTTTATTAAAGTGAATTTTTTTTTTTTACAATTGGTTATAAAATTTGTTTCTATTGCCAAAAAAATAAAAAATAAAACTGGAAAAACTTTTCCTACCAAAATGGTGGGAAAACAAATTCACCAAATTCAAGGAAATAGTGCACGTGGGAGGAAAATGAGGAAAAACAATTACCTAGAAAAAAATGCTTATCAAACAAGCCAATTGGATGGAAAAGGAAATCATTTTACATTTTCCAAGGAAAATTGGATCTATCAAACACACCCTAAAATTTATTTTTAACTATTCATCTACACAATAAAATATTTTACTTTTAAATTCAAAATTTTTCTACCTTTTAAACACACATTTTTAAAAATCACTATTCTATTTCTATTAACACCAAATAATGGGTTCAAACACGGGGCTAATATGATTTTGTCCTTTTTGTTCTATTGATCTTTTAAAAATTTCAGTCAAACTCAGTCTCGTTTGGCCTCCATTATTTTAAATTATAATTTTTTGTATATTATTTTTTTCGAAGAACGTGTGCTTGAAAAAGAAGATAAAAAATATTTTTTTGGGATAACGGGAGCTCAGTTTTAACTTTATAGCTTATGGAATTTAAGATTTTATCAATTTTACAAAATATTTCATAAATTTTTTTTTTTTTTTTTTATCAAAGTCTGTTTGAGCTCCAATTTTAATTTTAATTTTTTATAAAAATACGTTTTGAAATATTATTTTGATGGAGAACGTGTGGTTAAAAAATAAGGAAAAATTTTGAGTTTGCGTGTAATATTATTTTATTGAAAAATGTGTGATTAAAAATAAGAGATAAAAAAATATATTTTAGAAATAATAGACACCAAACAAGGGAATAAAAATCTCATTTCTAATCAAACCAAATAGGGACTTAATTTGGGAAGGTCTTATTTGGAGATAAATGTTATCTCAGACATCTTTTAATTTATGTTGTTTTTTTTATAAATTAACTAATGTATAGATATGCATACTAATGTATTCACCTAATCGTTCGGAAGCAGGTTTGATTTTACTTGAAATTTGATTAGAAGTCAATTTTGAGAATCACATCTCATATCTCTTTAGTTTTTTTTTTTTTCATTAAAATATGGACACATTCTTACAAGTTGGTTTTATAGTAAGGTTTATTTGAGATTTTAATACTTTATAATTATAGTGATATGTCATATTTTATTGAGAGTCTATGTATACAAAAAAAAAAAAAACACACAGAAAGCATACAGAATACACACAAATTGGTGGACCCCCTTTTTTGACAATATTTAATTCACATGGGGCCCAACCCCATGTGAGTATCTGTACAAGCGGAAAAATTCTATTTTATTTGGAAAATGTCGAGGTGACCGAAAATGGGTGATCGAGGCTTTGACAGCCTCTCACATTTGCCGGCCCCACGTGAATAAAAAGTTCCAAAAACGAAGTGGTCCCCACCCCATGTTGTGAGAGTAGGTCAGCCTCTCTGTCAAAAATTTTCTGGTATTATAGCAAGGTTCATTTTATTTAAACGGCAGAAAAAGAAACTATAAATTTTTTATTAATGGGACATATGAAGGGACAATAGATTTGACCTGCGGTGTTGATCAATAATCAACTCTGTTTACAGAAATTTCCGCTTATAGCAAAGTTATTTACTATTTAGTGCATTTTGTACTAAAATTAAACCTTACAGATTAGTAATTTAAAAGTGAAATTCTTTTCCATCATACTTATTGTGTAACATAAAGTTGATAACATCATTGTTCACGACATGAACCATAAAGTTGATAACATAATTGTTTTGGGAATGAATTTTACGTAGATTGATCAAAATATTAATTAATATATAAATATTTAAGCTACTCATTTTAACACGTTATTCTTTTATGCTAAAATTCAGTATCTTAATAGAGTATCAAAGTCCATTAAATTCAAACAAATAATTCATTTCATCTTAAACTTGAACGAACATTCGTAATACGATATTGATGTGATAAAACGAACCATCGTCTTGCAAAATATGTTAAGAATTTTTGTTATTTTTCTTTAAAAATGTTGACATTTGAAAATAGATACTTAAGTCTTAATGATAGTAATACTTAATAACTAATAAAAAGTTCTACCGTAATATTAAACTAATTAATATTAATTTAGTCGAGAAAAATCTTTGAAGTGGTTGATATTATCTTCCATTCCATAATAAGGGTGTGTTTGAGCCACATTATTTTGGAAGAATGTATTTTGGAATAGTAGATTGATGGAGAATGTGTGGTTAAAAAAGAAAAAAAAATTATTGACATGATGAAAAATATTATTTTATTGAAGAATATGTGGTTGAAAATGAGTAGAAGAATGAGAATGAAAATTTTAATATGGCTCGAACAGTGGCTAAACTTCTTATTTTAAGACATAAATCGATTAAATAGTTGGGACATATGGGCAAGCCTAAAATGTGAAGCTATTTCAAACTCAGATATCTAAGGTCCTACATCAATTTTGGGAAGTGCTATGTGTACATAATCATCTACACAATCCCTTACAGCCTCCTCACATGGAAGGGGGCCCACACACAATAAAATATTTGTGGGCCCCCCTCCATGTGAGAGGGGTGTAAAGGATTGTGTACACATTGTGGTGTACACATAGCATTTTCCATCAATTTTATATATATATATATTTTTATAATTATATTATTTTAGATTTTAACCATTTCAAACTTAGATATATAAAATCTACTCGACGTATGAACATGAAAATTATAAGTAATGCAACTTTAGAAGAATGACCTCGAACAAATTTTTTACAAGTCCATATTTCGTTAATTTTACTTATTTATTTACCTTGACAATTATAACTTAAAAATAAATAAATAACCTATCTTGTATTTTATCTAACTTTATAAACTAGTGAAATTAATAAATATATCTTATTTCTTCCAATAATTATTTATCCATTTTTCTTTCTGAATACTTTTAAACTCATCAATCATTTTTATGCTCATGTGTTCATGTTTCGCACTCCACCTTTCATTTTAAACAAGATTTAAAAAACGAAATGAAATTTTATGTATCTTAATATATTTTTGACATATCCGCAAATTGTGCTTTAATTCTTTATAAATAGAAAGATATGCTCCTCGGTAGCATACAACACCCAGGGTAGGCTAACTTGCACTTGGCTCTCGATCTCAAAGCATCGTCCTTCTTGTATTTAATCTCTCTATTGCTTCTCACTAAATGTGAAGTGATGACAGCCTTCAACAAAGATTTGGATTCAAATACCAACCCTAACTATTAGAAAATAGAATCATATTAGTCATTCATAGAAGAAATGTTATAAGTAAGGTAAAGATTGTGTTGAAGTTACCTCGTCTGAACTTTGGATCCTCTATATCAGTCATTGAATTTAAAGCATCAGTTGAAGCCCTTTCTTCTTGAAGTTGTATCGTCCTCATCTGTACTATCAATGCTTCACAACTCGTCGGAGTCCCCGTAGTTGGTATCCGAACCCCTAACATGATGCTCGTGTGCTACACTGAATCCAAAATCAAAATTAACCCTTTGATTCTCGGTTTCAGCATTAAACGTTGGCTAATCCGCAATCTCGTAATCAGATTCCTCCAAACCTTCAACCTCATCTCCCCTACTCTGTCGTCATTATGAGCTTCAACCCCGACTTCATCATCTTCAACACCCATATCACCCACATTCAATCTTCTTCATAATGGTATTTGAGGGTTTCCTTGTAATGTGACCACAACTCTTTAGCATTCTCATGAAAAAAAAAACGATTTGACCAATCAATTTCAGGCTCTCCACTCTCGTTCTCTTCCACAGAAGGTACATAACAACCTTTAAATGTTTGTGGTTCATCACATTGCGTATCAACTTCTGAGATAGATTCATGCAATTGCAATGGGGCTACAACATATATCTGCACTACTGGATGCCTATCTCTATCCCTAAGCATTTCTTTAATATCATATTCGCTCTCCAATCTAGTCAACCACTTCCCTAAACTCATTTTTCATTTTTTTTAGTAAAACTCCAACATCAAATTATGACCAACCGCATTTAAGAACTTCATCAAATTACCTTTTGTAAACAATGAGACATGGAAAAAATCGAAGAAAAGCACAAATCCATGTTCATATGCCAAATTGTTTGACTTAGCATATAAATTGCTTCCGTGATGCAATTTAACAGTGAAGTAGCCAGAATTTGCACCTACATGCAAAAGAATACGAAGATGGAGGAATTAACAATGAAATGTGGTATGGAAATAAAGAAATGCACATTGATCAAATCAGGACAATAATGGACTTCACATCATACAATACTCAAAACCTAACCAAAACCTCTAAAATTTCGACTCCCAACCAATGTCGTGTAATTTCAGAGGAATACCTACAAACCCCTAAAAAGAACCCTCACGGCGTTAAAGGTCTTTTCTCAATTCCCATTTCAATAGAGTTCCAAACTTTAATTTCACAGAACAACAAAATTAATAAAGGGAAAACAATAATCATGGATGGACAACGTTCATACCGAATGTGGGTGTCTCGCTGCCGGGCCCTCTAATTAACGGAGGAAGCATTTTCATTAGATACAAAATCCTGTGAAAAACAAGAATATATTCCATAAAAAATAGTAAGGAAGCCTCGATTACTCAAAGCTTGAAATTTCAAACTGTAAAATAAAAAATAACAGACCCATTGTGAAATATTACCTTATCTCAATTTGCCCTCCACTTGTGCAGATAATAGCCTACTACGAGGGGAGATATTTAGATGATAGGAGAAGAGGATGAAGAAAATGGGTGCGCACGGTACGTGAAGGGTGGAGAAGATGGAAGATGAATCGTGAATGTTATGAGGAAGAAGAGGTTTTTGAAGTAACTTGACCATTTTACCATTCAAGTTTAAAATTAAAATTGAGTCCATGTATGCATTTAACGGTAAAACTCATAGAAGATGGATGGCAATGATATTTTCCACAATGAAACGTTGAAATAAAGGTGAAAATAGGGGCGGACCAAGGGGGGTCCGGGGGGCACGTGACCCTCCAACTTTTGAGAATATATATATATATAATCATGTTTGGTATCGATTGAAATCTAAATGTTAATCTAAATCAAAGTTAACAATTAATTTTAATAACATATTTTATGGAATCTATAACCGTTTTAACTTTAATAAAAAATTACTAAAAGTTCGATTTTAATCTCCACCAAATAGGGGCAAAATTACAATAAATTTGAATTTTGATAACATGCTAATTTTAAAAATTCTCCGACGATCGTACGCTAATCGAATCTACAAATTGCTTATGTCATCTCAAAGCTTATTTCGAGAACTACATTATGGGCATATCGAATAGTCCAAACAGATATCGAAAATAGTTAAAAAAATTATCTGACGATCGTACGCTAATCGAATCTACAAATTGTTTATGTCATCTTTAAACTTATTTCGAAAACTATATTATGAGTATATTGAATAGTCCAAACAGATATCGAAAATAGTTTAAAATACGTTAAACATGAGTCTTAAAGAAAGATGTCTAACCCGCATTTAAAAAAAAATTCAATTATTTCATTAACATTTATTATTTTTGCGATACAAATTTCTCAATGTAATTTTCATCATTTTATTAGGAAATTTCATATGAAATATGACATAAAAAAGTTTCGAAATTTTACATCTGAAAAAGTCATATCTCATGTAAATTTTCGGATGCAAAATTACATGGGGTATGATTTTTTTAGACGTAAATTTTCGATTGTAAAATTTTTCTCAACTTCTTTGCAAGTTTGATTGTGCCCCCTGACTTTAAACTTTTGCGTCCGTCCCTGGGTGAAAATGAAAAAAATTTAAACGTAAGGACGTTTTGCAAACAAAAGGTCAAACGTAAGAACGTTTTATGCTAATAAGCCTGATCAAAAAATAATCTTTCAAGTTATAAAAAATACAGTGAATAATAAACATCAAGTTCGAGACAGACAAATCTGGCTCCTTTACAACGCCTTTCTACCGTCTTTACAAGAAAAAAAGAATAATAATAATTGAAAAAGAAAAGAACACCAAAATTGAAAGCAAAAAGAAAAACAAAAAGTTGGGTGGGCGGTGGTGGGTATGGGGGTTGTTGAGCCTCAAGGAAACCAGTTACAGGTAAATTAAAAACCAGTCGTTTCAAAACCGGCCAAACAGTAGATTTTTAGTTTGAATTTTTATATACACTGTTCAGTCTTCTGTTCTTATACATGCTACACCTGGTAAGGCTCAACTGTTGATACAGTTCACCGGAGTGGGAGAGATTTCTAGGGTTAAACTGAAGAACTTCAGACCAAAGGACCTGAGCCGAACCCTAGCCCGTACAAATCGAATCTGTAGAGGTACTAAACTCTTTTCTTCCATATCTTTGATCAGAAACAGAAGCAGAAACAACAGTTTGTACTTGTACTATGTATGCCCTCCCACGTACTATGATTATCTACAAGGTCAACTTTCAATGTTTTGGGTTTTCCTGGCTAGAAAACAGTTTCAAAGTGGTTTCATCTTAGATCTTCATTTGGGTTATTTGTTGTCTGTCTAAATAAAGCCTTTTCTTTATAGATCTGGGGTGGGTTTCTACAACTTCCGTGGATATTGTGTGGGTTTACTTGGAGTAGAAAATACTATATATTTTCACTTCGTTTTAATTTAAGGTTTGCAAAAAATAGAAAAAAAATTGACTGTCAATTTTGGGCCGAAACAAGAAAATTAACCTATACATGCACTCTGTGTTGTAATTTCTGTTTCTATTACCCAATGTAACGGAAGGGTGCTGGTTGGTGCATTCAAGAATTATTTGATTTTAGTACTTTTTGAAGATAAACAATTTAGTTGAAAAGGGAATGGCAAATAGGTGGTGGGCTGGCAATGCGGTGATGAATCCGATGTCACTATCTTCTGCTCCATCTCTCCACTTAAGAAACCCTGATGAAGATGAAAATGCTGGATTGAACCGCCGTGGACAGCGGCGGAGGAGAGAGCAAGAATTCATGGACACAACCACTAATGCATCAAATAGCAGTGGAAGCCATACCAATCAAAACCCTAGCTCCAACCAAAACCCTGAAGACAGAGATATCCAAGAAAACGATCACGAAGCTGAAGATAGTCAGAACCCTGCTGGAGATCTTGAAATCTCGGACCGGAGTGGCTCGGGCGGACGACGACCTAGAGGAAGACCACCTGGGTCCAAGAACAAGCTCAAACCTCCAATTGTTATAACAAAAGATAGTCCTAATGCGCTTCGAAGTCATGTCTTGGAAATCAGTAGTGGCAGCGACATTGCCGAGACAATTTCAGCCTTTGCGCACAGCCGCTGCTGTGGTGTTTCAGTTTTGAGTGGCAGTGGAATTGTGACCAATGTGACATTGCGCCAGGCGGCTGCACCTGGTGGGGTGATAACTCTTCGTGGTCGATTCGAGGTATTGTCGTTATCCGGGGCATTCTTGCCGGCACCATCTCCGCCAGGAGCCACGGGACTCACGGTGTACTTGGCAGGTGGTCAAGGGCAGGTGGTCGGCGGCACTGTAGTGGGTGCATTGAGGGCATCGGGTCCCGTGATGGTAATTGCTGCCACATTTACAAATGCAACATATGAAAGATTGCCTCTGGAGGAGGAGGAGCCGGTGTCCGTTGAAGGAACGCAATTACAGCCAACTTCAGGGGTTAATACTGGAACAAGTGGTGGCACGACAGGATCTCAGCCACAGGCTTTTGCTGCTGATCCGCCATCATCCTCCATGTCTTTGTATAACCTGCCACTGAATTTGCTGCCCGATAGTCAGATGCCGCCTGATGTTTTCTGGGCTCCGTCGCGTCCTCCACCGTCTTATTGAGGCCAGTGGAATTAATGTTAGAAAAGCAGGAGGGAATCTTTAATACATGGTAGTTTCTGTGACCCCTTCTGAAGTTCTTAGGAATCAAGAATCAAGGTTAGACTTTCTTGACGCTTTTGTATTCCACGTAAATTACATTTCTGACTAGTTTTTTTTTTCCCCCTCAACTTTATGTTCTTGTGACTGAATCTTATGAGACTACTGTTTAATTAACTTCTTCTCCGAGCTACTGTGGCTTGAGCTAACCATGTCGAATAATGTGTTGACGATTATTTGAAATAAATTGCTGCGTCCTATCTATAATAGCTCAAGCTTTTAGATTTGATTAGTTCACTGATAAATGTCTTGCGTTGAAATGCTAACAAATGTCTTAGATTTAATTCTCATCACAAATATTTTAGGTTCACATTTTGGCTCCACCCATTAATGAAATTGTTGTGCATGAATTAGGTTTACAATTTAAAAAATAAATTCGACTTGAATGTAACTTATGTATTTTTTATACGCATATTCTTCAAAAAATTGTTATTCTAATCGTCGTTTTTCACCATTTCTCTTTATGATTACCATCGAACATGGGCCAAGTACATAAAACCCAGATTAATGTTCCCCCTTCTTCCATGAGTTAGTCAAAACTATTGGGTTTGCTCGCAACCACGAACATCTTCTCAATCATGACTTGAAACACTTTGTAGGACCACATTCTTAAAAATCAATCCAATTTCCCCTCAAATTTTAGTGTTGATGATCCTGTTGTCTAAAATGGAGCGAATTTATGATCATGAAGGCTATTGCTGATGGGAGTTTACCTCTATGATTGAAGGGTAAAGTTCATGGACGGTTTGCTTTTTTGACCCAAATGTTCATTTACTAGTATGGAGAAGGATTTGATGTAGATTTCTGAGAGTAACTACTAGAATCTAATGAATTGGTCATTGGTGTGTATAATTCATCTGCATTTTCTGGAAAACGGTCTTTTCAGTTCAAATCAGATGAAAAGTTGTTCCATTTGGGAAGACTTTGTCATCACATCATTGTAGTTGATGTGGGTGGTTCCCGAGATAATTGGTCTAATTTTTCTGCAACTTGGCTTTAAGCTTTTGCTTCTAGACCTGTCAATTTCTATAAATCGACAGCTTTTGGGTGTTATCTCGCTAGTCTATACTTTTGACTCTTTAGTCTTTCAGGAGCCTTCATTGCAATCCTTAGGGCAAAACCCTTGTTATTTTATCCCCAGACTCTCCCAAGGGATGAGAAGGGTGTTGTTTATCGTTCGAAGATAGTTGTTAATCCCTCGTCCACAAGTTTAAACTATTATCCCCTGCACGTTTCCTTTAAATCTTCTATTTAATGCACCCCATCACATGTAAATAGAGTTTATTTTCATTGAAAGTTGTCAACACATGCACAATATGTCATAAATAGGTGGTGGTAACGGGTTTGGCGAGAGCCAAACAATAATAAATACCATGAAATGGAGGCAGATTTGGCTCCATTTTTCACTATAAAGGAAAAAATTATGTGAATTTCTTTACATATTAGCTCAGTTTAAATGAGTTTTTGGTCTGGCTTTGGCTTTGGCTCTGGCTCCTTCACGATCTAAAAGTTTAAGTTGTCAAAGAGTGATCACATGTATTCACTTAAATTCTATGGTCATTCTCTGCATAATAATAGCGATTCATTGCATAAACTGGAAATTTCATAACTACTTAGGGTTCGTTTGATTGCAATGGTGGAAAATGGGTGGAAAAAAAATGATTTACAGGGAAAATAATTGCCTAGAAAATGTTTTGCAGAGAAAATGATTTCAATTGTGTTTAATTGGTATAATTTCACCAGAAATTTTTTTAAATCTTCTATTCGTTTGACTTTGTTTTACATGGAAATTGTCCATTAAAGTGATTTTTTCTACAATTAGTTATAAAATTTGTTTCCATTGCCAAAAAGTAAAAAAAAAGGGAAAACAATTTGTTTCCTAAAAAATCATTTTTTTCTATCAAAGTTTAGTGTTCGTTTGACTTTGTTTTACATGTAAATTGTCCATCAAAGTGATAATTAATTTTATAATTGGTTATAAAATTTGTTATTACATGTAAATTGTCCATTAAAGTGATTTTTTTTTCTTTTTACAATTGGTTATGACATTTGTTTCTATTGCCAAAAATAAAAAAATAAAAAAAAAATATTGTAGCAGCCTGGGAAATCATTTCCCACCTAAAAATATGGAAAATAGGCGCGTAGAGCAGCCACTTAGAAAACAATTGGTAGGGAAAATATGACTCATCAAACAAGTCATAACCGAGGAAAATGAAATTATTTTTCAAGTACCAAGGAAAATTTGGCCTATCAAACTTGGCCTTACTATGAAACAATTATGTGTTGCTGGTCACCTTTTCCCGTGTGGTGATGTGATAATGCTTTTAGCTAGAGATGACAAAAAAATTCGATACCCGCGTGGCGGGGAAAACCCACTTAATCGGGTAACGGGGCGAAAAATTTTGTCCCGGGGCGGGGACGGGTAACAGGCGTCCCGCCCCGTTAATTTTTTTTTTTTAGAATTCAATACTTTAAATGAAAAATTTCATTAGTTCTAATAGAAAATAGCAACTAAAATTATTTGTCTAAATCTAATGAATATGGGCAATAAAAATAAATTATATAAAAAAAATTTAAACGGGTAGTAAACTAGACAAGGACCCCGCCCCG
>CAIGRT010179563.1:0-11760 GCA_903798405.1 Fraxinus platypoda
TTTTGGAATTTTTTAATCACACAAGTGTGAGAGATTGTCAAATTCATTGTAAATAAAATATTATATCATGATTTCAACTTTTTAATCTGTTGCTACATACACGGAGTAAATATTTTTATGATTCCAACTTAATATTCATTACTCTAGTCTTGGAAGAAAGTTTAATGTGAAAATCTGAATATGGAATATTATTTGAAGCTTCCAAATTAATTATTTGCTTATATATATTTACCAACCAGTACCACTCCTCAAAAATATTTTTATGGCATTCGACCACTATTATTTCAGTGCTCCCAATCTATACAGCTGAAAAGAAACTAGAATAAAGTTATATGTACATTGTTTGTTGATAATGTATTCGACACTCTCTCAATATGGCAACATTCTAGACAGTGGTGTGATGGTTGTGATTTAAGCCCTTGTTTAACCCCATTTTTTTTTTTATCAATATGAATTCTTGAACAATGATTGACTCTATTTCAATCATACATTTTTCAGTAAAAATAATATTACACGCAAATTTAAAATTTTTCCTTATTTTTTAACCGCACGTTTTTCATCGTAACACTATTGTAAAATGTATTTTCTGAAAAGAATGAGGGCTCAAACAAGCCATAAAATAAATGGTGTAAATCTAGATACATGAAAAGAGCGTAAACCTTAATATAACATGTGATATACATATAGCATGGTTGAAGAAACTATAATTTATCCCCTAAAAATATTTTAACGCCCATTTGGCTCCGCCTGCTCACCACCAACGTTACTTCATGTTTGTTTTCCATTATTTCAAAACTCTTTTTTCTACGTACTCATTTTCAACCACACACAAAATAAAATATCCTATATGTAAATCCTAAATATTTTCCTACTTTTTAACCATATGTTCTCCAAAAATTCACTATTCAAAATAATGTTTTTTCCAAAAAAAAACAAATGGTCACCAAGCATGGGCTTAGGTAAGTGATTACGTATAATTTTCATCAGTCTATGCCCCTACTTGATCTCCATTTTCCTTAAACCTATTTTCCTTCAACTTATTTTCAACTACACATTTTATGAAACCTACAACTTTTTAATCACATATTTAATCCACTTTTACCAAAATCTATGAAACTGGTTTTTATTTAAACCAAACAGGGGCTAAAATTCCACTTTAGTAACTATAAAGTACCTGTCTGAGCCCTATTTTTGGATCAAAATGTATTTTGGAATAGAATTTTGTTGGAGAATGTGTGATTTAAAAAAAAAAAAATTTGAATTTGAGTATAAAATCATTTTATGAAAGAATGTGGAGTTAAAAATAAGTTTTGAAAAAATTAGGACCAAACATCGGCAAAATATCATCTTGAGATAATAGTGTCAATGGGAACAAGAGACGGATACTTAGAAAGTGAAAAGAAGAAACAATTGCGCATGACTTTGCCTTTTCAAATTGTGACAGTTCCATCCATCAACTAAAACCCAATGCTTTGTCGTTATTTTGCGGCTTTGTTTAATTCCACGTTTACTGAGGCAGCAGTCTTTTTGTGTCGACTTCATATTTCCTTCTTACTTGTAACCTGTAACAAATGACGCATATCGTCTTCCATGCATTCTGGGTTGTTTTGACTTTTCAATTACGGCCGAACGATCATGAAATTCATTCTAACTCGCGTATGTTTGATATACAATACTTAGCTCCTATTTGATTTAGATTAAAATTAATTTTTTATAGATTTTGATAAAAGTTGATGATTCGTGTGGTTGGAAAAGTTGTGTGTCTCATAAAATGATTAAAATTAAGCCCCTCTTTGGGCGCAATTTTTCCAAAATTCATTTTCAACTATGTACACAGTCTCCCATAAAATAATTTTAAGCGTAAATTCAAAAATTTTATTATTTTTTGCCACACATTTTTTAAAGAATCAATATTCTAAAACACATTTCGACCCAAAAAATGGGTCTCAAACGGGGGTTAAGTGACTTTGAATTGAATTTTAATCTATTTTTTTTAGTGAAACCAAACAGTGGCTTATTAAAATTGATTGTTTTACCTAACACAACGACACTTGTATTCATCTCCCACACAACTAAGTTTTCACGGTTATTGCTGATCCCATTTCAATCGTTGATTCTTTTCCACTAAGTATTAAAATATTTTAGTTGTCTCCTGCTTATCTAAAATAATAGTGTTTACTCTTACTACTCTAATTACTAGATTTTTATGATATCAAATAACATTCCATAAGTAACATAAAACACAATTGGAACAAAAATAATAATATTTCATTATTGAACCTTGCTACACTTACACACCTTGGTACACAACCCTGGTCCATTGTGGACCCCACCCACATGTGAGAGGGTTGTGTACCAAGTGTGTACAAGTAGCATTTTTGATATTTCTTTGTATAAAGTCAATAATTGGTAATTTGGCTCACTTCTGACATAAACGCAGAAACTAAGAAGAAAAATATAGAGAGACTTGACCCTAAGAATTCAATGGGATTTGGGCCTTTTTCTACAATTTAATTTGTGTATGGAACTGGTTTTTGGTTTCACGTTGTGATGTAGTCCCTTTGACATGTGAACGAGGTATTAAAATGTCAATAGTAACTATCAAGTCCTTTTTAGTTCAATGTACCGGACGTACATTTAGAAACATAGAAAAGGATTTATGATCTTCATTTTGGGTGTAAAAGTCTTCCCTCTTGAGCATGTTTCACGGCACTTTTGATAGGCATTTATCTCTTACTCTAGGATAGTATATGATTCAAGATTTGGTTCTTTTTAATTGTGATTTTTCAAATAAGACAAATAGTTTGGTAATAACGTGTTTGATGCGAAAATTAGGAAGGCACAAAAATATGTTCTTACTATAGATAGATTATTTGTACTAACATAGTGACATGTTTCATGTGTATTCTTTTCAGTTCAATGTATCGATTATACTTCTTTATGATCTTAATTTTACAAATGAAATTTTGGGTGTAAAAGTCTTCCTTCTTTAGCATGTTTCATGATGATTTTCATAGACATTTATCTCTTAGGGCCCGTTTGATTCTCATTATTGTAGAATAAGAATGAAAAATATAGTCGTTATTGGGCCCCACACAAGAGATATAAATTAAAAATTGATGGCTTGATGTGATGGATAACGGTCATATTTTTCATTTTTATAAATGAAAAATGAGAAACCAACGGAGGCTTAATCTAGAATAGAATATGATTTGGGATTTGATTCTTTTTATTGGGTTTTTTTCGAATAAGACAAATAATCTTAAATATCGTATTTTATGTGATAACTATGAAGGCACAAAAATATGTTCTTTATATAGATAGATTATTTGTCCTAACACATTGATATGTTACATTGTAAAGTGTGAACTGGCCTAACTCGTATGCTTCAAAGTTAATGTGTTAAATTCGAACTTAAAACTCCTAAAATCGTCTTCAACGTCCCACTGTCTGTACGTTGAATATTTTATTAAATTTTAAATGGAAATTATAGTAAAAGTCCCTAACTTTTTCAATTTTTGCATATTTTACCCTAACTTTCAATTTGTGCCAGCAAATGTCCATAACCTTTCAAAAATATGCATTTGGAGTACAAATGGATGGAAACCATCCAATTGACCATTAGTTGACCAAAAAATTTGAATTTGACCAAATTTGGTAAGGGCATTTATGTCGATCACATATTAAACTTTTTAAAAATCAAATTAAACTAAAAACAATGAAAAGAAAAGAAGAGAAATAAATAAAAAAATCATCTTCCGCATCTTACCCACCCACCCCCAAAACCCAAAAAACACTTACCCACCATTCGACCTTTTATTGCCGACCATTACCTATTTTTCCTTCACTTCACAAATAATTTGTTGGATTGTCGGCTGATTCTACAGTATCTCAACCGGTTCCGAATCACATCATTTCTCGATTTTCTACTGATTATTATGAACAATGCCTCGTCGAAATCGGACATTGATATTGAGATGGACTAGGCATTATTTTGGCGGTCTTGCTATGGGTACATCACCCCTTACACAAAGGATGACATAATGGCCAAGCTTACACAAAGGGTGACATAATGGCCAGGAGGCGCCACTTGGCCATTATGTCACCCCTTGTGTAAGGGGTGATGTACAAGGAGCATAATCCTTATTTTGGTGGGTGCAGATACCTAACGGGGTTTGCATATTTTGCCGGAGAAAATTTTCTTTTAACTTTGATAGCTGCCATCCTCTGTGTTTATTTTGCACCTACAACAGCTGGGGGGATTCCAGAAATTAAAGCTTATCTGAATGGAGTTGATACCCCCAATATGTTTGGTACAACAACATTGATGGTTAAGGTTCCCTTTTTTCTTGAATGAAGAAATGGATACGAAATGGAGAAGGATTCAAGGGGCTTGTTTGGGGTTTTGTTGGTGGGGGTGGTGGTTGTGGTATGGCATAGGTGGAGGAGATGATGGATTTGAAGATGTTGTGGTGGTGGTGGTTGATATAGGCGGTGGTTCGTTGGAGGTGGCAATGGCGGTGGCCCGTGGGTATGGATTGGTCTTCTTCCACTTCCTTTTTTTTTTTTCCAATTTTTGATGTAATATTTAAATTGTTTATAATAGGAAAATGTAGAGTTACCTTTTTGCCCCTTTAAAAATAGTTAAAATATGGTTAAAATATTTTTTTGGTCAACTAACGGAAAAGTTGATGGAATCCATCCATTTGGACTACATACGTATATTTTTGCAAGGTTTGGGACCTTCACTGGCACAAATTGAATGTTAGGATAAACTCAGCAAAATTGAAAATGTTAAGGACCATTGCTGCTATTTTCCCAATTTTAAACAATATAGAATTTCAATTCAATTCTTGTTTCTATTATAAATAGAAGTTTGAATTATTTGATCAACTTTTAAGAGAAATTCAATAATTATTAAAAATAATACCCCATACCAATAAATATTTTTTTTTTTCAAATAATATCAATATTTGATGTAGAAGGATTAAATCCATCTTCTTCTTATTATTATTGAAATGTATAAGATTTAAATATTATTATTGAAATTATAAGTTTTCAATAATATAGATATATATTTCGCTCGCTGATTTCTTTTCCTCTAGCTATTAAAATGTTTTAATTCTTCAAATTGTCTCCTGCGCATGCCCATGGAATTAGCTATCACCCAAATCTATTGGTTCTGACCAATCTAAAATAATAAGTCTTAGCTCTTATGATCTTATGATTCTAATTACTATATTTTTTTATAGCATAAACACAATTGAAAAATATATATATATTAATATTTCATTACTATCACTAAATACAGTTCTTACTATTTTTCTTTGGTATATTTGTGGAAGGTTGAGTAAGTTTTTTTATGTGGTGCCTGTAAAAATACTCGACTGTTATGAAAAGAGAGAAAAGAGAAGAGAATCAGAGAAGTCAATAGACTTGTGTGTATTATAATGAGAATCAAATCCCTATATTTATAGGGAAGGAATATGGATACATNATATGGTAATAATATCTATGGCTGCAGGGGTACAAGTGTCATTCACATTTAAAAAAAGCGAAAAAAAAAAAAAAAGATTATTTTGATACTATCTCTCCTCTTTCTTCTGTAATCATTACAAACATATTTCGATAATATTTCTTTACGTCAAGAATTAGTAATTTGGTTGACTTTTGTCATAAACACCGAAACTAAGAATAAAAATAGAGACTTAGACCCCAAGAATTCAATGGGATTTGGGTATAAACTAATACCCACTTCTCGAAACTCACCTTCTTCTATTATTTGATGTGTGTATGGAACTGATTTTTTTGTTTACATTGTGATTTAACGTGTTATTAAAAGTTCGAAGTAACTATCAAGCCTTTTTCAGTTCAATGTACCGAGCTTATATTTGGAAAAATAAGGACTTGTGATCTCAAAGTTACAAACGAAATTTTGGGTGTAAAAGTCTTCCTTCTTAGCATGTTTCATTTCAATTTTGATACGCATATTATCTCTTAATCTAGAATAGGATATGAGTAGCGATTTGGTTCTTTTAATTGTGATTTTTTTTCAAATTAAACATATCGTGTTTGATGCAATAATAATGAAGTTACAAAAATATGTTCTTAACGTATTTAGATTGTTCACACTAATATGTTGTGTAAAGTTTGAAATGATCGAAGTCGTATGCTTTAATATGAGTCTGCGTTAAATTCGAACTTGAACTCCTAAAGTAACCTTCAATGTTCCACTCTTTATACATTGAAAATTTTTATTAAATTTTAAACAATATACAAATTTTAATTCAATTCTTATGCTATTATAAATGGAGAGATTTGAATAATTTGATCAACTTTTAGGACAAAATCTATAATTATTAAAAATAATACCCATATCAATGAATAATATTTCTCAAATAGTATCAATATCAGTTCTTTCGAAGTAGTTAGAAGGATTAAATGTATCTTCTTCTTATTATTATTATCGAAATGTATAAGTTTTTAAATATGTATTTAAACATTTATTATCATTGTTAACCTTATTTATTAAATTTTTCCAATATGCTCATGGATCAATTCCATATATTAAACATTTCAAAAGATAATGGTATATTAATCAAAAAATCAATTAATAAATTATTACATATTTTCATCAACGTGCACGTAAAGCTGATGAAGACCTGAAACACGACTTATCTATTACTAATTTGCACAAATTGTCCTCAAATGAAAGTCCTTGTGCGAAACCAGGACCTATTCTTTCATTCTTGGCACAAACGTCCTCAAATCAACGTTTATGTGTGAAAATCGTCATATTCTATTCATTTCACCATTAAAAAGACTAACCACATGGGACGACCCACATTGCTAGACTAGCTTAATTCGCGAGTTCTTAACCAATTGAACACCTTCAACTTACAAGTCGATTTTAAAGGTCCTTACAGTTCAGTTTTTTGTGTATACTTTGTAAAGTATATTTAGTAAAGCTTCAATTTCTGCAGTCATTTGAGTTTTGAATCACCACTATGATTGGAGCAATTTTCTTGTTCATTAGAAGACAAACACATAAAAATGGAAGCAGAGTAGTTGCCTCTCATTGTTTGTGCCTTTTTCTAAACACTTCTTAACCAGAAAACTGTCCTGTTTCGCAAAACCAGTGTGGTGAAGATATCCGGGGCAGCCAACGCTTTGGCTAGTTACGCATGTGGTTGGGTGGTGGTGGAGAGTTGCGGGTGACACCGGTTGTGGATGGACAGTGGAACGAAGCTTGTGCTTTATCAAAATGATTCTTCATACAATACCTCAGCAAGAAATGTACTTGCACTAATTTTCATTTTTTCTCTAGTAAAAATATTGATATCAAGAATGAAAAGAGAGACATCAACTGCACATATAAGTACAGACCAAATTGCAAAACAAAACCAAGAAAAATGATCAATATCGTCAAATCTAAGTTCAACACCTGAGGAAATATCATAGTAACAACCAAAAAGCAGAAATTTCGACAAATGGAATTGAGCATGCACAGCTATATTCAGGAAACGGCTCCAAAATTTCCAGCAGCTTTCGCATGCTATAATTACACGACAAAGGTTCAAAACAAGTGAGGCTTAATCTTCCAAAATTAGTCAATTATTTCTGCACAAGTGGCTCACCAGTTTCCTCATTTTTGTCCATGGCCTTCTTTGCGAGCTCATAACCAGCAAAATTCATGGCACCTAATGGAGCGATCCAGAAGAACCGAGGAACGGCTCCTTTAAATAATCCAAGGGGCCCTTCACGACGCAGAATAGATAATGCTACGAATGACAATGTCACGGGCCGTCCCTTAGGAGCAGTCATCATTCTCGTCTTTATCACATCAAATGGTGTTGTCAAGACAGCTGTTAGCCCACCAGATAAAGCCCCAACTGCAATTGTTTCCCATGCTTCTAATTCCCGTCCTAAAAGTTGCTGGGCAGCCTGAGATCAATACAATAAGAAATTTCATGAGCCTACCAATTCTTTAAAATACAGAGAACTCGCTAGACATACCACCGGCACCGAACATGGCTAATTACCTTGAAATGGTTAAAAGATACTATTTGGCAATGTGTGTGCGTGCATGTCAGTTATCTTAACCTTTAACATCAACCCATTCATGTGTGTTCCATGGTATTCAATCCGTCTACCCTTGGGAATTTGGAAAGCCAACCTAAGTTCAAGTAATTTCCTTTTCTTAAAATATTCAAATTCAGAAATAAGCAGTGACTTGCACTTGAGTCTCTGGACCAGTCCAAATGTTTGATTCAGTGACTTGCCTTCTATTAATGAGATTTCTTGCCAGTATGCGTTCTACAAATTAGCTGCTTACTCCTTATCAGATCACATCAAAACCACTTCAAATGAACAATTGATCGTGTTGACAATTATAGTCATGTTCAAGGAAAAAGTAAATTTATCAAGTTCACAAGAACAGAAATAACTATAATTGTTTGATACAAGGAAGCAAACAGATTCTTGCCAAGTGATTACCCCATAATTAACAGGCGAATCACTTATTATGCAGTCTTCAAACAATAAATCGGTTTGGCTAAAATGAACAATGATTACTGCCGATTTTTCTCTATCACTAGATTCTAGAACATTGTTTCCCATTTTCTGTAAGTCATAACTTCTAGAGATCTCCTTTGTTGGTGAGTGCCAACAATTATATGAACGGGTGGACGGATCCTAATCCTAATAAACACTGTATATCACAGAAAATCCTGTCCAGTTTATCTATTACTCCCATGTACCTTTATTCACTTGAGAACCTGGCAACAAAATAAGAAGCTACTGAGTAAAGTAGCACTTCTGCACCCAGCCAAACTGCTCACTCGAAGCAGCATCTCTGATGAGCTTACAAGACCTTTTTTTTCCTTTTTCTTTTTAAATTCTCCAGTTATATCGAAAGACAAAAAAATGAAGAAGTTTAAGATAACCATAAATGTGGTATACCAAGACCAAAGAGAGCAAATTACCTAACAAAGATCAGAAACCAAGTACTGGGTCAGGAAAATATCTAATTTGAAATTAGGATTAAACTTACCTTCTTTGATTCAGCATAAAGGCCCATTCCTGCAACATAAAAAGGAACCTCCCGGAACAGAGTGGCACCAGTCCCACGGAAAAATCCCCTAAGACCATCTTGCTGCCAAGTTCCAATAATAGCTTCCCCCACATTGTCAAATAGACCAGCCTGCAACCTTTGCTTTAGCACTTCACAGGGTATCCGCACTGCTGTCCCCAGAACAGTGCTACAAAACGATGCTACAGATTGAACCTAGACAGAATCGTCGCAGTAAGCAACAGTGCAAGCTTAAACGGCCACTTCAATAAACATAGCTCGTGATAACAGTTCCATAAAAGCTAAAATTTTAGTTATTGCAACAGGAGTTTCAAGAAAAGAAAATGAGCTCAGAATATTATCAAGCATCGTATCCTTGAATAGATGAGACATAACTATGACAGATGCAATTTATACTGCAAATTACCATCACTAAGAATCCAAAATATTTTTCATAAAAACGTGATCGTAGCAGCATCACCATTATACAATGGATAGAAAGATAAATCGGAGGATAAGAAAAAAAAAAAAAAAAGATGCTAACCAGAATTGTACCATCACCAGAATTGTACCATCATAACCCTCACCTGTATGTCTGGAAATGTTGGTGCAACATTAATTAAAACAAGTCTGCTTGCTTCAAAAATTCCAGTTCGCAAACCATGACTGCCATGTTATACTAAATTATTATCTAGAAGAGGATGTAGTAAGAAAAATAAAGTGGTAAATGCAAGTAAAATACCTCGAAAATTGACCTAGAATAGCTGGAATAGACCCACTGTATAACCCACGGACTCCAAGTTGAGGAAGCTTCGACAAAATTTCTGGAAAGGTAAGAGTTGACGCTTGTACCTGTGTCTGATAAACCAGTACTGTACTATCAGATTATTTTCATGAACAGAAAGATTACATAACCTGCCAAACTAAAGCAGTACACTAATTTTACCTCAATCTTGTTTAGTTATTTCCTTTTCTTTCATAAAAAACATCTCATATAATCATTAATTGAGAGTCTAAGACTAATGCCAAGATCGAAATTCACCCATATCATAGTAGATCAGCGGTACAGATTAGTTCATGAGTCATAATTCAGTTTCTGCTATAAAGCAGAAAAAAAAATGGTACATTATGAGTCTATTTGGGCCGGATTAAAATCTAATTTTAATCTACGTCAAAGTCAAACAATCAATATTAACCACATTTTTCATGGGAACCACATCTTTCAACCACACATTTCAAAAACTTCTATCACAATCCACTAAAAATCTAATTTTAATCTCCTATAGAAGAACATATATTTTTATGGCACAGCTGACGGTGCTAGCCACATTGCAGGCACAATGGAAGATAAATGTCCATCACTTGCAGTACACACTTGAAATGTCATGTGCCTTTCGCATATCGATCTGCCTTTCTTTCACACAGCTTTAAATGGAATTACGAGAAGTAAATCTTCTTAATACACTAGTTGTTGCTGAATATTATTAGCTAAAATGTACAAATTTGGATAAGTAATTCGAATACGATACGATACTGGTACACCAATACATCTTTTTTTTATATAAAAATTGGATATACGGATACGTGTAGATATATAAATTATAAAAACTGAGCATAATTTGATTATATAAAAAAAATCCTTAGTTGTCCCAACTTCATTTTCTTGAACGTCAATAACAAAAGCTTCTTCAATATCATTAAAAATAATAGTCTCCAACTCCGAGACCAACACCTTCAAGAGTATCAAACGAGTCTCTGATAATGTCTCACATTTTGGATTCTCCTTTTAAATAGAGATTAAATTTTCTCCATAAAAGACACAGATTGCATGTATTTCTAAAAAAATTGTCAATTAATTTAAAATTTTAGTTGTACATTCTCAATAAATATTATTTATTTTCAATAAGTAATTGATAATAACAATTGTTATTAAATATATATATATATATATCAATCAATCTACAACCAATAATAATGAGTTCTAAAAGAGTTTACATCCAATACAACTCTTCTTCGCCACGTGTCCTACCGTATTTGATATGTCATGTGCCTTCCGCATATCAATCAGTCTTTCCTTCACACAGCTTTAAATGGAATTACGAGAAGGAAATCTTCTTAATACATTAGTTGTTGCTGCATATTATTAGCGAAGATGTACAAATTTGGATAAGTAATTCGAATACGATACGATACGAAACGATACTGGTACACCAATACAACTTTTTTTAAAAAAATTGGATATACGAATACGTGTGTAGATATATAAATTATAAAAATTGAGCATAATTTCATTGTGTAAAAAAAATTAAAATAGAAACATGATAATAAAAATAAAATAAAATGCTTTATAGCATTTTATCTTAATCCTTAGTTGTCCCAACTTCATTTTCTTCGAAGTCACTAACAATAGCTTCTTCAGTATCATTAAAAATAATACTCTCCAACTCCGAATCATCTAATGATAAATTAGCAACCTCAAGCAGCCAAATACCTTCAAGAGTATCAAACGAGTCTCTGATAATGTCCCACATTTTAGATTTTCCTTTAAAATAGAGATTCAATTTTCTCCATAAAAGACACAGATTGCATGTATTTCTAATAAAATTGTCAATTAATTTAAAATTTTAATTGTACATTCTCAATAAATATTATTTATTTTCAAATAAGTAATTGATAATAACAATTGTTAT
>CAIGRT010179575.1:0-11590 GCA_903798405.1 Fraxinus platypoda
TCAAACTTGACCCATTTCCAACACTCCACACCTCCGAGAGAGGCGAAGCTAAAACAGAGCTACCGAAGTGAGACGCCTCTTGCTGCAGTTAAAACCATTGAGAAGCTATCCACACGTGCTTCGGCCGAAGCTCACATAAGCGAAGTGGAAGCCTCCTGGTCCAAGGAGCATCTTACACACAAGATCGTGCGGATGTGATTGATATGAGCTCTTGCAGCACCACAAATGTGAAGTCATATCAACATATTACATAGGTATGCAGACCTAGGCTTTAGAGAGATTAGCTTTTTCAGACAATATTAAATGTTACAGGGCCTAGGACGTTTGATGTGATCATTTATGACGGGATGCTTCGATTGTTAGGATGAAGTCATGTACTTCTTTATCCAATGACCACCACTTCAGCCAGACTACAATATAAACCCAAAGCCAGTTCAAGTAAAGGGGTAATGCAACTTTCATTTCAAAAATTGTAAGTCTGCTCTTTATTCTCTCTATTCTTGGTGTTTGTACACTTTTGTATCTTGCTTCTTAAAGCTCGTACTCGTCCCACACTCAATATATATTTTTTTTCGGTCAACTGACTTGATCATCGGACTGCTCACGGCCGCCTCTCCCACCACCAAAGAAGGCCACGGGTGAGTGACAATTTGTCCAATTGTGTAGTAAATGAGCTTACGTGGACACAAGTGATTTCAGGATCTGTTGGTTACTTTGGAGGTATATTTTTCGAGGTCAATAGAATCAAATAGAATTCCCTTAATTGAAATCAAACACAAATGTAGTTACCTCTTTTAAAAATCAAATTAAAAGTATAGTTACTCATGTAAATCAAATTAAAGTTTAGTTACTCGATTGAACAAAATTAAATACAATTACTTAAATGGCACTAATTTGAAATTATAACTATCAAGAATAGAATTACACAATTTTAATCCATCATGACATCATTTACTTACTACATTAAACACAACTTAGGGCGTTATATAGGGACTTTTAATAAGTCAAAAATATTTCCAAGACTAAGAAATTGTTTTTAAATATATTTAGATATTTTTTTTAAAGAAATTTGCATAACTAGAAAAACTTTTAGATAAAACAATTTTAATGTAACTTTCTCGAAAAGTATTTTTACAGGAAGCAAAAGCAAAAATTCTATGAAACATGACCATATTTAGTGATGGCAATGGGGTGGGCCACCCCCGCCCCGCCCCGCCTCGCCTCGCCTTAGACGGGACGGGGGAGGCTCGAGGAAGGGGGGGTGGGGGCGTGGATAATGTTCAAATTAACTACATCAATATCTAAAGCAAGTACTCGAAACAAAAAAGTCCAAAACAATTTTTTTTTTTTTAATTCTTCACGAGGCGGGGCGGCGAACCTCGCCCCGCCCCACCAACCCATTCGGGGCCAGTTTTTTTGCCCCATTCGGGGCGGGCCCCGCGGGGACGGGACGGAACGAGACGGGACGGAACGGGGCGGGGAAAATTGCCATCTCTAACTAACCATATTGGAGTTTGAATGGTCATTATCTGTGTGGGTAGGGGGCTTCATCATATTTTCTATCAAAATGATATGTGATAACAAAGATCTTAATTCCTAAGCACTCAATTTTCCAAATTAAATTATACAAGTCGGCCGTCGGTCTCCTTGAAAACTCTAGTTTTGTTGCTATCTACTTAGTCTGATTAATGATTCCTTAATTAAGTCTAAGAGTGCAATTAACAAACAAACAAACCACATGACGAAATTATTAATGGTTTTAGTAACAAATAAACAAACCACATGGTGAAATTATTAATGGTTTTAATATACATGGCATGTTGGAGCTCCCACGAAATCGATGACTAGCGGACAAAGAGAAGGCAATCTCTTAGCCACGGTTTGATGCGAGTGGGAACTGAACTATACCACAAGGCTATAAGCACCGAGAGCCCGCTTCGAAAAAGTCGAATTCCCCCACCTCTTTGAGCAAAATCGACCAAAAAGTCTGCACCATAGATTATTGGATGTTCTTTCAGTAATTTTGGATTAACAATACCCTTTCTATAGAATGTTATAAATTCCAATATATTTCTATTTCGTCGTCCATTAGCAACAATCATCTTCCAACTACCGTTCAATACATGAAGTTTAAAGACATCGGCGAGCTTCACTGACTCCACCATAGGTGCGTAGTGAGGTACGTGCAATTTTCGTTCACCCGTTCCTTATTTTAGTCAGAATGAATCCTCGAGACCGTGATACAATGGCTTCTGCCAACCATGAACTATTAAGGATCACATCCAACGCATATCATACATTATAGCCAACAATTGATCCAGCTCCTGCTTTTAGCAGATAAAACGGAATTCGACTCGATTTTTATTATAGAGGATAATGATAGACAATAACTCCCTCCAAACATAGATTACAACTTTTTATTATATTGTGCTCTAAAAAAGCAACTGTTCTCAAAATCTCATTCAAAATGTATTGAGTTGGAATCTCATTCTCTAAATTAATTAATGCAAAATAAAAAGTCCACTTTTGTGTATTCGTGGGGGTCATTTGCATTCGTTATATTAAATCATTTGATTTTTATTTATTTATTTACGATTTCTCCTCCAAAATTTCATTTCACTGAATTTTGAATGGAAAAATATGTAAAAACGCTAAGCCCGTGTTTAGTTTAACTGAAAAAAATTAAATCAAAATTAATAATTAATTTAACCATATATTTAATAGGATTTACAACTTTTATCATTTTTTCAACTATATATTTCATCATTTTTTTTTTTATCAAAATCAAATAAAAATTTAATTTTTAACAAAACCAAACAAGAGTCAAGTAAGAAAGTAGGAATTAAAATCCAGATTTTAATCTAAATCAAAGTCAACAATCAGTTTTAACCACATATTTCATGGGATCCACAACTTTTCAATCACACATTTCATCAACTTCTATTAAAATCTAATTTTAATCCCCACCAAACATGACTAAAATTAGAACTAATTTAGTGTTAATTTACGCAAATAGAGAAATGCATGCATTGCTGGGCTTCTATGTACTAGTCAGAAGTTGGGAGCCCATTTTCATGAGTGAGACAATCCCACGTTTGGAAAATAACCTAACAATGTTCTTGCTTATAGATTGATTCGCTTGTCTAAAATGTACTAATTTGGTCTCTCTCCCAGGCTAGCATTGGCTATCCACATGGGAGTCGTACGAGCGGTGCGATCATGTATGCCCCTATGAACCGTGGGTGCAATTACGGGTTAAATGGCTGGCGCTCCTGTGAAGTCCGCGTGCACATGGCGTCTGCATGATGAGCGAAAGAGTGTGATTGGACACAACCATTTTAGTGTAGTAGGTGCACACAAAACGGGTGTGCACCATCGTAAAAAGGGTGGGATTTAGACCGTCAATCGGGCTTAACTTTGAATGGTGTGATATAATAGATAGTGATGACACAGATGTACCTTGTCATGTCGAGAATTTTCAGAAGGTGAGACATGAATTAAAATATTATTATTTACCTATTTATTCAATTTCATTTTTCAACTACGATTTAAATTTAAAATATATAAAAAAATAAAGAATCGGAATAGGACATTTTGTCATCCTACTATTGGTCTAGATTGATCTATGTCAGATGTGGTAGCGATTCAAAGAAGCCACGGGTTTGTATAAATTGAATCCTCATAATTCCATTTTTTTTACATCACAAATCAATCTGAGTATATTGAATTCTATGATTCTTACTCTACATCCAGTGGCAGATCCAGCACCCGGCGAGGGGGCGCGGCCGCTCGTGCTGAAATTTTTGGAGTGAATTTTACAGAGACGGTCTGGTTCTTCTGGAGGAAAGTGGAAATTGTTGCCGCCATGGATGAAGGAAGAAGACCTTTGTAAGTGATGGGCCATTTTTTAATGTTTGGGCCATTTCTTTTTTTAAATAGTGGGCTTTTCATGTTGGGCCTATTGTTTTTTTTTTTTTTAAATGACTGAATAGAAATATTATATAAAACAAATATACATTTAAAACAATTGAAAATAATTTCAACAGTAAATTTAATCCTGCCCTCCTCTCCAGACCAGATTCCCGCTCCAAGCTCCAGCTGCAGCCTACCTCCAGATGCCGGACGTGGCCTCCGGTATTTTCCCTCTAGCCAACTGTCATTGCCACGCCGGGGTTGCTCCGATCAGTCTCTTCTTCTGCTCTTTATAATTTTTTTTTTTTTTTTTTTGGTTTTTGTTGTTTAAATGTTTTTTAGGTATTTTATGATTTATGAATTATTTAAAAATTTGAGAATATGTGATGTTAAAAATTAACAAGAGTGTGTACTGTGATTTTTGAAAATGGAAAATGTTAAATTGGGGAATTTATGATTTTTGATAAAATTGGCTTGGAAATTGAAAATTGAATCGAAATTTTAAAATTACGTGGAGAAATAGATTTTTCAAAAAGTTGAGAATGTGACAATCTTGTAGCGATTTCAAAATATGAGACTTCAAAAAATACAATTGTCTGAATTTATAGTTATAGTTACAGAGTGATGTTGTATCATGTATTTTATATTATTATTTTGGATGGTACTGAATTGTATTTTCATATAAATATATAATTTTTACGTTTTAGTGCATTTATATATAGATTAAAGAATTCTTATATTATTTAATTTAATATTAATAAACGACATCGTTGGTACGATCGTTGACTGTCGAAGGTCAACGATCGCCCTAGTTGAGCGGAAGTCCTGGATCTGCCCCTGTCTACATCCAGATGCTCAAGGCCCTTTAGTATGTGAAACAATTTTTCATATTTTACGTAATTTTATGGACATGTTGTTCAAATATACTAACACCTGTCTTGATGTTCTAATTATTTCGTGCCAGTGGCTGCATTTGTCGTGGTTATTTTTGAAAGCTCAAGAATAGCTAATAAAGAGCGGGTGAATTAGTTTTTAATTTTTTTTCGAAAATTACTTCAAAGTTTCAAATAATTTTGGAAGGAGTATATCAATCAAACAATTAACATAATTATGAAAGCTATGAATAAAAGGGAAGAAAATAAGCAAGCGATGTAATTGTGGAAGTTCAATCCAAATCGATGATCTATCTCCGTTACTGAGCTCTCCGCCACGAGCAATGCTTTTTCAATATATTTATTAACTTATGGCGCAATCCAAAATCTTACAAAGCTTTCGGTGACTTACACATAATGTGCACCGATCCTTATACAATATTTAGTTTTTCGGGACCTCAATATGACCCACAAGTTTGAAGAGATAATTTTACAATTTAAAATTTCTCCCTTAATAATTGATATATACAAATTAAGTACTAAGAGAGAGATATGCTAACACTTCAATGAATAACGATGAGTGAAAGATCAAGTGTTAGATGAGAAAACTTTGATGATGATGATGAATAAAGGATTTGATTCAGTCAATCAAGTGTATTCACAATAAATGTTCTGATGATAAATAAGATGTAAGATCAATGTAATTTTGTTCAAGAATATCTCACTTTAATATTCTCAAAAAGTTTTGCAATGAATGTAAAAAGTGAATATAATTATAAAATTTGATGAGCAAAAATATCTGTGGAACCGAACAGTCAACCAGACGTCCAAAAACTAGTCGTTATGCACCAAACGTCAAAACGGTAAAAAAAAAAAATGATTGTTACATGATCTGGATGTCAACAAGGACATCATGACGTCCATTGCTTTGTCCGGACATCTGTATTTCAAGAGTTTGATCCAATTTGTCTTAGCATGGTCCGATGTGAATATTCTTAAAACGTGATCTAAGTTCATTTATGATTTTGAAAATCAATATTCGCTTTTAAAAAGAAATGATTTATGGGAGTGATGATCAAAGTAATTTTTAGCACATCAAAATGATTTTTGAGTTTTCATCGTTTAGTGCTAAGAAGTGAAGTATTTATACCTTTAATATAAAAATCTAATCCACTATCTTCGTTTGATGATTGATTGTTAAAACTCTTTATCTTGAATGATTTATCTTGAATGCTTGACTTTCATCACTTCCTTCATTGTAAGTCCGATTTGTAATATAAATGTCTTATCACCGACATTTTTGTCCGTGATCAATCATTATTACACATGACGCTTTTAAAGACTTAAAGTCAATTGTTAGAGACAAAAATCAATTTGTTTTTTTTTGTTTTTATTATCAAAACATTAAGGATAAAGTCAACCATATGTCAACAATTTTGTGTTATTGAATATGACATTTTAGCCTATAGTCGGCCACAATTTTTTCAAAAACTTATTTTTTTCAAAACTCATTTTCAACCACACATTATTCTACAAAATAATTTTACACGTAAATCGAAAAAAATTTCTTATTTTTTTAACCACATATTCTACAAAAAAATCACTATTCCAAAATACACCATCTTACAAAAATGGGACTCAAACAAGAACTTAATTTGATTGGTACAGTTAGCAATGACGGATTTGGGGTGGGGCGTGGTGGGTCACTTGTCCCACAAATTTTTTTGACTTTTCTTTTAATGGAAAAATGTAATAAATTGGTCAAAGTAGGGGAAATGAGATTTGTTCATTAATGTTATGATTATATTCGTAAAATTTTGACATGAACAAACTGTCTAATAATTCTAATGTTTTAAATCAGTCAAAGGGTGTTTAATATTTTTTTTTTTATGTTAAAATTCTTCAAAAAAAAAAAAAATCAATATTCTAAAATACATTATCTTACAAAAATGGGGCTCAAACAAGAGCTTAATATGATTGATACAGTTTACCAGGTTACAGCAATGGCGGATTTGGGTTGGGGCATGGTGGGTCACTTGCCCCACAAATTTTTTTTTTTACTTTTTTGTTTTTTTTTTCCTTTTTTTTTTTTTTTTTTTTTTATGGAAAATGTAATATATGGGTCAAAGTCAGGGGAAATGGGAATTGGTGCATTAAATTATGATTATACTGTTTGCAGAATTTTGACATGGACAAATTATGTAATGAATCGAATAATTCTAAAATTTTAAATTAGTGAATAGTGTTTAATATATTTTTTATTTTATGTTAAAATTTAATATCATTCTAAAAAAATTGATAGTTTTTTTTCCAAGTTATTATTGCATTATATTTTGTATAATCAAACTATATTGTTTCCATTTTGATTAATACTGAACGTTAAAATTGTATTTGATTGATTTACGTATCTCGTACAACGTGTTTAGATTGCTTACGTTAAAGATTTAGCTACCGTTTGACAAATTTATAAATAGTTTATAAAGATGAGGATGGTAGTCATACAAAATCTTGAAATTTTGCAGAAGAGAATGTAATTTTGACAGTACATTCAAAAACAAGGAATAAGAATGTGAGGACTTCAATTTGTTTGCCAAATGGGAAGAGAAACTGCCTTCACCTGAAGAACTGATGCCCTTATCCCAATCCCTAATAACCCCTGATCTAGCACTTGCCTTTGGTATTCGAAATCATCACTACCTGAGCACGTCGTCTACGAAGCTGCCGCAATCCACTATTAATCCTTTAGGAGGTCTATGGATAATCAAAAGAGGAAATTACACAAAGACAGATTTTTAAAGTTTCAATTTCAAATTTCAGATATAAACTTTATTTATACAAAAATCATATATTAATTCATTTATTTCATCTATTACCTCTTTCTAAATCATAATTACCCAATTCTAACCCTAATTTTATCCTTCCTCCCCTACTCTCTTTGTCTTCCCCGCCTTTTCTCTCTCTCTCTCTCTCTCTCTCTCTCTCTTCCAAATCCAGGCCTCGGGGGGTAACCTAGTAGTTTTGAAAGACGTCGATGGCAACTGTTGTTGCTTCGATTGTGCCGCCTCCACCGACGGAGCCTGCTGGACTGGCTTAGCCACGGGCACCGAAGACGAGGGCTGAAGCGTGAGCTTCTGTTCAACTTCGCCGCTCAGTGACAAAACCGGCACAGTTGGAATCGGAGGCACCGGCTGAGAAGAAGGTGGAGGAGCATTGTAAACTCTCGATTGTGATGATCCACGGCCACGATCTCGGCCTGGACCGCCACCACGTCCAGTTGATGGAGACAACTGACCTCGATCGCCTCGTCCTCGTGCACGCCCAGACATCAAGAGATTTTTCCAGAGAGAGATTCAGCAAAATTTCAACAGTTCGCAAAGGGAGTGGGGGTGAGTTTGAGCTACGTGTGGTGAATGTTGCGAAGTTAGTATTTTTGGGTGATGGAGGTTGGGTTGTTACCGTGGCCGTAGATGAATAGTGGGTGTGGTTTTGTTGGTGGCGACGACAACGGTGGTGGCGGCGATGGGTCTGTCGAGGTGGTGGTGGAACGGTGTGACGATGTGGTGGTATTTTGTGCGATGTGTTGATTTGTTTGTTGGGAAAGTGGTGGTGGTTCTGACGGCGAAGGTGGCAGTAGTGGTTTTAGAGGGGGTCGTGCGATGGTGGTCACGAGTGTTAGTTGTGGTCACAAATTATTTGATGGATTGTGACCATTAAATTGGTTAATCTGTGACCGATAAACAAAATGTGATCAATGAAAAATATAAATTGTGACCAAGAAATAATGTGTGACTTAAATTTTTTTTAATTTGTGACCGATAATTTGACGGTTTGTGACTGTCTACTAAGTTGTGACTTATAATATTTGTGATTTGTGACCGGTGAACAAGTTGTAATGTATAAATTTTTTTTGTTTGTGACCGATGAACAAATTGTGACTTATAAAATTTCTGAATTGTGACCTATAAAATTTCTGATTTGTGAGCGTAAAATAATTTGTGACTTATAAAATTTTTGATTTGTGACCGATGAACAAATTGTGACCTATAAATTTTTTGAATCGTGATTTTAAAAAACTCTGTGACATGTAAAATTTGTGATTTGTGACAAATTAATAATATGTGACCAATTATATAGAATTTATGATCAAATTATATGGAATTGTGACCTTAATATATTTAATTAATAAAATATATGTTTAATTAATTAATTTAAAAATAAAATTTAAAAATATCTAAAATTTGAAATTGGTAAAACTAACCTCTTAGTTATGTATTGTTCCCTAATCAAAATCAAAGCATCTGCCTGCAAGCCTATGGATAGAAGAAGCCCATACTCATCTTCCCCATCTTCAAGCTTTTCGACGACTGCAACAATGGTTAGTAGGGGCTACTTCCAACCTATAAATTCTGGCGGAGCTAACACGGGCGACCGCTCCATCTCACCGATGTTGGCTCGGCCACTGCATGGCAGGTTAGTAAATATCTGTTCTAGAATAGACAAAGTTGATAATTGCTATATCATGTTTGTGTTTGTATTTGTATCTTAGAGTTTATCATTCTCCGTAAGGATCATGGCAAAGAAAAAACTATATATATTTTCTTTATCAAATTGTTCGATTTGAAAATTTGATTGCGCTCCCCTAACTCAAAATGTCTACATCTGCCACTGGGTTGTAGGCATATTTATTGAAGCTTTGAGACTGGTCTTGACTCAAGTCCTACTACAAAAGGACTTGACTCTAAACCCTATCACAAGCTTATATTGCATAGCTCCTTACAGTTACAAATAAATGGTTCTCTTGTATCCGTTAGACAAATTGTTATCAAACGATTTCCTCGAATAATAATGTTAAATCATATTACTCAATCGACATTGATCAAATGGCTAAAAAGAAACATCGACACCTCAATTGGAATAACCCGAACCTATAACTAGTATGGACCACTGGTAATAGCCTAATTTATTTTAGAGTTGCTCGTGGCTCGACCCATAGCTCCTTGGACTGTTTTTGTACTTAGCCCACTTATTAAACACCTATGGACCATATTGGGCTTGGCCCATTGTCTAACCTAAAATTAACCTAACTATCATGTATGCTTTTGCTCCTTGATACCGTGTAATTGAAAAACCATTTAGTGATAACCTTGGCTGCGTTTGGTCTTCTGCTTCATGCTGTCGTCTGTCTTAGTTATTCTCTTTCTCTAGTTATTTCGCAACCTGTGTGGCTGCCATAATACCTTTCCTTTGTGCGTTTCTTGGTGGGTACTAAACCGGAGTGGGTGAAGTTATAGGTGATATTTTCGGTTGATTATTCGTGGTGGCATCGATTGTTTTGGGATTAAACTGAGCCCGAAAATGCGTTGGTGATCAAACCTTCCGCACTACAGTATCTCTTTGTTTCTGGAGAAAAGGTTTATGAGAATTTGACAGGAGAAATTAAGGGTTTTTTCTTTAGTCATATGGGCTACCAGAATTTTGCTGAATGGACAATATTGCACATTTTGTCACCTCGAACACTCAGAAGCTTTATGTTAGCATAGAACTCACTTCAAGCTTGTTCATTTCTCACACGTCCAGCTTCTTCTTTCTCTTTGTACCTTCGGTGCTTTCTGGAAGAGCCTGGGATGGCAATCTCTCAAACTCAGTCCAACCTCTGGATCTTTTTCTCCAATGCCGTTTGTGCACTATTTTCTTAGTAATCGGTATAACTGGAGCAGTGCCCATGCGAGTACCTGGTGTTCTTTAAGATTGGATACTAATAGCTCTTTCAACAGTTGTGTTTCCAGAATCTATGATTACTGGTCTCAACATTATTGGCTACGGGATTGGTTTCTATCCATATTAAATTTTAGTTCAGGTGTCACATTTGCTAAAGTTGTAAATATTTGATAGCATTGTGTGGTGTAGTCTTGTACAACTATTTGAAGGTGGAATTATTCTAGATGAAAACCTGTTCAAACCGGGGCGCCACTGGTCAGATTATTCAAGGACAACACATCACCTTCAAGAGTTTTGTTAGATGAACAAGGCCATGTAGTGCCTCTGTTCACGTATGCCCTATTCAAACAAGGGCGCTATGTGATCCGACCTGTTCATTTAGCAAAACTCTCAAATTTGATGTGTTGTACAAGAATAACAATCATGCTTGGTGTACATCATTGTTTACACTTTGTCATATGCATTATCCAATTGGACAGTTAAAAAAATAATTTTTTTCATCCAATTATTTGTTGACAACAATGCAAATGTCAACAAAGGTCTAAAAAATGTGTACAGATGACATAATCCTATGAACAATGCTGTTTTGCATAATGTTTTTAACATCTTGGATGACGATTGAATTGTGGCAAAAAATGATTGGACGATAGTATTGATTGTTTTTATTTGTCAGGTTACTATCTTACGATTATGGCATTCTATCATCCAATATGTCAAAAAAATTTGGCAGCCAATCATGATTGGTTGTCCAAGCACATCTCTGTTTCCCAAGCACAATTTTGATTCCCCATATTTTGTCAAGCATACAATTTAGTGGTCCTAGAGACTGGATTTAGGAATCCATTGGCTAAATTGATGGAATTCTCAATGATCAACATGCCTAAAATGATAATAAAGAAACAATAATTGCAATCAAGAAATACAAATTGTATTGAAATCCCGTTGGGTTTTCTACATAAACAGCTCGGAGGATCTCATCCAATCTAAAATAGTGTTTTAGCACCACTTAGGTTTACAGGGAAAAAAATCGCATTCATATTAAAAAAAGAAATAAAAAAAAACCTGAAGGTAAAAAAAAAAAAAAAAAA
>CAIGRT010179576.1:0-20621 GCA_903798405.1 Fraxinus platypoda
GGGTGGGTTAATTATATATTTATTTATTTATTTATTTATATATATAAATAAATATTTATATATATGTGTATGTATAGGTCAAAATATCTGATTTTTGAAATGTGAAAGTTGTTTTGTTATTTTTGAAATAGGGTAAAGATAAAGTAGGAAAAGTGAATTTTTCCCATTTTATAATACAGAAAGCCCATCACGATCCTGCTTACCTTGAAAAGGGCCGTTGAGAGATGTGGTGGATTGGGCTTGGTCTAACCACCGTAAAACCTGAACCAGCTCAGGCCTGTAAGCAAATTATTCCAGGCCTTTTTGAAACACGATTGGCTAGAATCGCCTAGCTATGTACATGAGCTGCTACAGCTTACCGGGCCGTCTATTGAAATTCTAGTATAAAACACATTTTTATATGAGGTACATCATTTACTATAGTTGAGGAAAGTGATAACAACAATGCTTAGTGTACAATCATTATTAGTGGATTCCCCCCTAATGTGAGAGATCGTAAAAGTTACAATCCCCTAATGATTGTACAAATGGATTTTTCCAAGTGATAATAGAACAGGCAGCTTTTGATATAAACTTGAAATCTGCTTTGAAAAACTTTATGCATGTATTGGATCTCTCTTTGGTGGTAATAAAACCTTAATCCATCTGAAGCACCCTTAGTTTCTCACAATCTTCAATTTGTAGCAAACGAATCTTATGTTGGGGCGAGCCTAATCAATGACGAACAATTTCACAATAAATACTTGTGCGAATACAATACTGAACACATGAATACATGAATGTATTTCGATACCTCGCCAGTAATAATTAATCAAATACTCCAAGACAACGTAAACACAGATTTTCCAAGAAAATACCCAAAATAATCTTGAATTTTCTATCCAGAAAATCACTCCAAAACTGCAAGTTTGTTCTGTACCATTTAGCTGGGTAGAACTCGGTAGTCAGATCCCAAGAAGTGCCAACAATTGCCATTACGTTTCACTAAAATCATCAGTTTGAGTTATCTGTGCAGGAATTAGATAGTTTCATGAATATCTTGAAGACGCCGAAAAATGACAAAGGCATTGCCGCTGGACGTGGGATTTTCTTTCAGCTTGCTGGCTCTAACGAAATTTTGTCCAATTCCATTGAGTCCAACATTACCTTTTTAAGGTTGACATGTATCCTCTTAACTTTCTGAAGATTTTCTTATTTGGCCAATATGGAAAATGAGGTTAGTCCAGGCCAGTTATAAGACGAACACAAAATTTAGTAGATGAGGAAATAGAGTGCACACGTGCAAGCCTGTGTCTGGGGGACAGAGAGAAGGAAAAAGTTGTAGAACAAAACTGGTTGTACAGGGCCACATGACCTGATGGCCTCTTCAGTACGTTCCCATGGTCTTTTGTGATATGGTCAAAAAATGTGATGGAAGAAATATGGCTTATTTTGTAGAAATCCACTCCTGGTTCTCCCTTTATGGATTGAAGCCGGTGTAAAATGTCTTCAGGCATGTCTGAAATTTCCAATGTTTCGATGGTAGTAACAAATTTTAATCCATCTGGAATCATTTCCAATTTTCTGCATCCAACAGTCTTTAAACGAAGAAGATGACTCGTGGCTCCTTCCACTCTCCACTTCGCCAAGCCCGGAATCTCACGAAATTCAAGAGTTCTGAGTTGAGGGAAACCTTGTCGAGAACAACACAGTTCCTTCCCCAGAAAGACATTCAGATTGAGAGACAAGAAATCTAGTGTAGGTATTTTCTCTAAGATAGCCATAGGATCTTCCTAAAGTCCACTTTTTCTTAAGGTTAACTTCATGAGGCTCGAGGAGAAATAATGGTATTCTGGTAGCTTAGTCACGCGTCCAATCAAATCCAAATTTCGGAGATGATCACACCCAACGAGTTGTCTCAGAAAATTTTGTTCTTCTTCTGAACGAAATCTGTAGTAAATTCGGAAGGAGGAGTACCTGAGAAGATTTGAGTTGCTTGTCAAGTAGTTCATAAGTGCCTGCAGGTCCTCCCAGCCTAGTGAGATAATTGCAGACAATTTTCGAAGCTTTGTTAATTGGAAGAGATCCCTGAAATCTGAAACTCTTGTATCGAATTTTTTTAGCATTTCCAATCTGCTTAAGCCACTTAGTTGCAGATGTGTATTTTTATAGAATAAAGGAAGGTACAGATGCCTCAAATGTTCTAGCTTCCATAGAACATCAGGTATAGTCAACTCATTGATAGACTTCACCTTTAAATCGAGCGTCTGTAAGAATTTCAAGTTACTTCAAGACGATTGCACTTCTATGAAGTCTGAGTTTCGAAAGCTCAGGTATCTCAAGTGGACCAAGTCCCCAATAGCTTGAGACATTTTGAAACGAAAACAGAAGTTGTCAAGCTGTAGAACTGAGCAATGTGAAATCCTAGCAGAGTAATTTCAACGTGTCTTGAATTATTAGATGATACGTGCACCTGTTAAAGAATAATGCTGATCTTACATGACTGGTCTTTTCGTTTTTAGGAGGAAAATATTTCTCAACGTATAAATCAGCAAAAACAGACAGCCTGCGTGCGAACCCTACTGTTGCTGCCTTCGATGAAGACCTAGAACCGACTGGTTCATGTGACCATGTCCATTCCGAGAAGGGATTATCTTGAGAAAATTCTCCTTTATTCCCTTTGACAAGCATATATCTCTCATAAGATCATGGATTTGATTTTTCCAGACAGCTCTTCCACTTGTACTTTAATCATGCCCCTCTGTGCTAGTTCGCATAGATATCATTCTTCTACATCCATTATCGATTCTGCTTCCACCATCTGCTTAGAATCCGTTGGTAGAAAACCTTCAGCTGCCCAAATTTGATATAAGTTCCGGGCTCTCATATTAGAATCCTCTGGGAAATCCCTATATACAAGAAACATAGCTTTAACTGATAAGGTAAGTCCGATAACTTAAAGCTAAAAACCTCGTACACTTTGCCATATTCTCCGAGACTCTGTCCCCTCCGCAAATATGAATTAAAATTTTCGTGCACCATTTTCCACTCTCGTAGTGTAGGTTTTGTCACCAAAAGTCTCCCTAGTGATGGCTAATGACAATCCTCCACATTGCACAACCAGCTCCCTCCCTAGCATCTATCTCCATACTTGTGTCGATTTTGAAATCTGCATAAGAATTGCACATCCATGAACAAAGAGTTATTTGATATGAAGAAATCCAATCCTTTTATTCTGGACGTGTAGTAAATCTGTCAAGAAAAGGCTTTGTTTATAATTATTAGTTCATGAAGTTTTAATCTGAAACCACAAAAGGTTAGGTGTGAGAGTGTGACATATTTGCTTCTATAGCTCTTAGATTATCATCAAGAATTGACATAAGACAAAACTTCGTAACAAAATCAAATAGAAGGTCAACCGAAACATGATTGAGGAAACTGTTGCCAATTTGGGACAATTAAGATTCATATGTTACATAAATGTGTGTGCATGCTTAACAAAATCAAAATAGAAGGTTAACCATAACGTGATTGTGGAAACTCTGTGTCAACTTGGGACAAATCTAAGTTCAATATCTTTTATAAATGTGCATTTGTAAAATTGTTACCTGGACGATTATTTCCATAGAACACTTTCCTCCTCAGTAGCTCCCAAATTTCCACCTCATTCAAACATCTAGGCTTATGAAGGAAACATTTTGGATCCATGTGCAGGGCAATCTCTTGATTGCGTGTTGTGAGCAAAATTTTGCTCGCTGTATTCCCTGGAGGGAAGGCAGCACCTAGAAAATCCCAGAAATCCTTCGACCATATATCATCGAGCACCACCAGGCACTTTTTCCTCTGTTGAATCTCCTAAAGTTCCTTGACCAGTTTTTCATCTCTCATACTCTTGAAAATCTCCCTCTTTTCTGGTACAAGTTTATTAAGGATCCCTAGCAGAACATCTTGTGACTGCAGTGCTGAGATATACAAGCCCAAGCAAAAGCTTGAAACTGAGTTCTCGTGTCACCATGTGATAAACCTTCCTAGCAAGCGTCATCTTTCCCAAGCCACCAATTCTACAAATGGAAACAACTTGATAGCATTTGTTATTGCCTTCTGTAACCAACTGTGAAACCAGGAGCTCCACATCTTCATCCAGATCTATGAAATCCTCTTCAACTAGGTGGGAATAGGTTCGTCTCAGCTGTTGACATTTTCGGGATGTAAAACTTGCATTTTCTCCTTGGCTAATGGCTTTTAAGCCATAAGTTTGCAGACTTCTTGTTAGAACGGAGATCTTAGCCTTAATTACCCGTATTTCTGAACCAACTTGATGGAGGGTTATGCCCTCATTCAGTATGCCAACATATCTTACAAGAACTCCCTTTTCTTTCTTCAACGTAACTTTGATGGCAAATATTTCAAGAGCGTCTTCCACATCTTATGCCACTTCCCTTATTTCTGATATCTAATTCTGGATAGTCTCGTCCTTGTCTTGCATCAGCATCTTTTAAGAAGCATTGTATTCGCTTAAACTCAACTTGAATTTCTTCGACTTGGCTGCTAACATTGTACTAGAACTTTACTTCAACCAGAAGGTCGCGAAGCCTCTGTCTAACAAAAAAGACAACAGATTCAGCCATGAGCTTCAGATTCTGGAAAAACAAGAAAGTTATTGCTTCTAGTTGAATGGAAGTGGGATACACCTATGGCAGCTCTCTATGTTTTTACAGAACAAGGTTCAGTTACATAAAAAAGTCAACTGCCAATTGCATATAAAGTATTATTTGGGATATGAGGCAAGTGATAGCTTTCCATCACCAATAGATAACTCGAGTTGACTTCGACCAATCAATGAAATTTGTAGCCATTATAACATGAACTAAGTATTTAAATTCCCACACGATGTATGATTACAAATTCAATTCCCTGATCGAGTTAAATTATGATTTTTCCTTTTGAATTGAATGTAAGAAGTTGACTATCGTAAAGCACATTTCCGAGTTAGTTTTCGTTCTCTCTCTCTTCAAGGAGGGACAAGTTGATTGAGATATTCTAAATGTTGAGTGGTTTTTTATGCATTTTCTCATCATCTCTATATTTGCCAGAATTTTGGGTTCTGGTTACTTTAGTATAAATTCAATAATAATTTCATTATGTTTACTGATTTTCATGTTGTAAGATCAAAAAAATCGTGTCTAATGTACGTTGCATAGTTACTAAGGACGGAATATTGTAGTTCTCAGATATTTCACATGCACTATGTTCTGATTTTCTTGTCCTTTATGATTTTATGAACTCTACTTTTGAAAAATGTTCTTCGTTTAGTGGTGATGGAAAATTTTAATTACATGTTTGGTACAATATATTAAAAAGTACTGGATAAGATTTAAGAAAAAAATGTTAAATCGTGTATGTTTTACAAACTTTAGAGGGGGGAGGGAGACGAGGACGTGAGAAGAGATGGAATTCTTCAATGTCGGGATGGATTATATTACGTCTATTCCAATGTTGTTAGTCAATTCACTTTACATCTCTAATTCTATATGTCCTCGTCTAGAACCAATTTACCTTTTCAATTATTTAATCCAATTAATTATATGATTTATATTGGTATGTCAATATTACTTTCCCCGAAAACACAAGACTAGTTGGAAAAAAGGGGCAATATTCATATATATGTAAACCTAGATTTAATATTATGGGGTGATTTTTCCATTAATATATCTTAGGGATTCGTTTAACCTTAATTAATGTTTTGAAAAAATAATTTTTAAGAGTTTTCTCTTTCGAAAGAACTCGTAGAAAAAGTTATTTTGGATCAACTTTCTCTAAGTATACTTCTAACTAGAAAAAAAAAAATCTTTTTTTATAAAAATGAATCAAACGGAACTACTTCTTTTGAATTTCAAAAGCTCTTTTTCACTTCTCAAAAATCATGCCAACTAAGGCCCGGATGTCGTTAGCTAGAGATCCCTAATCAATGAGCGAAACAGTCTCAGGTATTAGAAATATATTATGCCAACCAAGATTGGGGTACACCATAGGTGATCTTTGACGTGATCCATTTCATATGTCAATGAAACGAGAGGAACTCGTTTGCAATATATTATTTTTGTGTACCATGTTCTTTACAAGCCTACGTAGAAAGAGAAAGAGTACGTAGAAAAAAGGGTTTTCAAATAATGGTTGTCAAACATGGGCTAAATATCCAAATTATGTATTTTTCTTTCATTAATTTAATTTAAGAGTATATTTGACTTTATCCTACACCAAGGAGGAATGGAAGTGTCTTCATTGACATTTAAAATTCATTTTATGAATTGCTATCTATGTAATATGTAAATCGAAAGACTTTCAACCTATATAGCATTGATGCAAAGTTGCTCAAGGCACTCAAGGGCCTTAGACGAAAATTTTCGAGTCCTTTAAAGATTTTTTTTTTAAATAAGAAAACAAATAATCCTAAATATTGTTTTGTTAATAAGAGGAAAGCAATAAAAGTTTAAGATAAGCTCTTAACAACATTGAAAGTCTTATACTAAAGTATAATTTCGTTGAAATTCTTTTTGATCAAGTGCGATTTTGGTGACACTGAGATAAATGACAATCTTGGTACTACATATTGAGAGAATCTTTGCACACCCGTTGATGTGTAAAAATGGGTGAGCTTCAATAGAAATGGATGTGCTTCCCACTAATTGTGTCTTGAGCCTCGAATGAACTACATTCGATTCCTTTTTGAAATACAATATATCTGGTTCAAAATTAATTAAGCAATAACAAGTTTTTTTCTTGAAACACAAGAAAAGATGGGCGGACCAACAAATACTCTTGATTCTAATAAAATAGCACCAACTGAAAGAAAAATTATTGCACAAAGAAATATTCCCATAATCGTGTCATACATTAATTGAAAACTTGTACAATAACTTTTCCAACTTTCCTTTATCAGAAGAGTTCAACTTTCACCACGTAGTACCAAATCAGAAGTCCCGAAATTATCCCATCACGTTCGTTTCAAACAAATCCTCTGGAGGTTTCCAGCGTCCTACAATGATGCAAACATAGACGTGAACACAATGTCTATAAAAATAGTGGTGCACACGCCTTCTAAACCCTCAATCCTTCTACCATGTAATGAATACCCACTCCACTCCAACATATATGACCATCACACAAAGATAATACACATTTCATGTATATACGACTCGTATGAAACCCACAAGAAGAAGGTTATATAAACTCCACAAGATCTTATCAATACACACAGACAGAGTGTTCTACCAACCAATGCATGACATGAATATATGCTCATGATGGAAGTCAAAACATATACATGTCACCAAGTGACATGATACAACATCAAATATCAATGCCACACAACAAGTAATATCGCACAATCCAACATGCTTATGTTGATACATCACTGCCTTGACTACATCATTCCAAGGTTGATACCCTGGATCAAGGTTACTTTCGTTAAAATGGTATAACTCTAATGTTTCTACCAGTTAGTCTCGAAATTGGGCACCTAACATGATTTACAAGCACAAATTTCAAAACCTCGTGGTTTCAAAATCTGTGCAACTATGTGCACCAAGTGGCACGATGCATACGGACCACTTGGTGTGATCCTGTTCTCTATGCAGCTATACCGAGTTGATTTCCATTTTTAGTACCTCAAAATGTTCTCATCTTCATTATCAGAATTCGTGTTTTAGCGCCATCATTCTCTACTTTTACTTTTAGCACCATCTAAGTTCATAACTACCACCTCCCTTCAAGTTTTCTTGATTGTTTCCTTTACAAACCATTATAAAGTTTATTCAGTAAAGAAGATCCCGGGATGATAGAGTTGTGCTAACCATTTTTCCTTCACTTTGTTAGCACATCCTCTGAGAACTATTAACAAGTGGATAACCGTTGCTATAGTGAAAGGAAGTAAGGCCTACTTCATGTAGTAATTTTTATGGACCGTCTATTACTGTAAATGTCTCATATATGGTGAATTTGCTACCCAGAAGTCCTAGCATTAGTGCTTATATTTTGGTCCTGAAAAGCATTTTCCTTGTATTAAAACAGACCTCCGCAGACTTTTGATTTCACCAAGGTTATAAAATGACTTTCAGTTCAAAAGATGCCGCATACTGTTTCCATTAGTGTGTAATGGGGACTCTGAAAGCTGTCAAAGCTTGATGAGAGTAGTAATTATCAAGTTTGCCTGTGGCTTGGCTTATTTAGGCTTTTTCAAGCTCGACTTTTCCAGATAAAGTAGTCAAAGGTCACAATTATACTCACTGTGCAAAGTATGAGCTAGGCTTAAATTGGCTTGATAAACAAATCAATACTCGACTACTACACAATTAATCAAGCTATTAAAGCTCAGTTTATCAGCTTAAGCTTTATTTAGGATAAGAAATTAGCTGATTTGATTCTGAGCACTCCAAAGCCCAGCTTGCCTCTACGTGTTTGGACTTTGGAGCACTATAGCTACCATAATATGGTCTCAAATTCACACAAGGCCAATATAGAAACAACGAATGTCTAGCTACGTTCAACATGCATACATTATCAAATGTGATGCAGTTCGAAATCAGGAATATGCATTTAATTAGAAATATGGCATAAAAATCAAGGGCATTTGTGGGAAAATAACTGAATGACAGTCCCTACAGGATTAAAAAAACAAAAAATAAAGGCAGATATTAGCATAGTTCATCTTCATCTTCCTGTGACAGTAATATTGATATGTTTCTGAAATAAAACCTTTATTATTGTAGGGGACTATAACCTGGAGCCTTGTAACCTGGAGATCTGTCTTTTATGCTATGCTTCTAGCATAGCCGGCCAAACATATTATGGGTCCTTTCATTTCTTTGGTACTACTGAAGGATAAAAATTTCGGAAAAGTCCTGAAAAAGCGTTCTCTGCCCATGAATAAAACAGAAATGAGTATGCAGTAGGAAAGTCCAGGCCTAGTTTACGTAAAATATTATTGATGGAGAATGCAAAGTTCTCTTCAATTGATTCTTCATGAATCAAGCAATACCTGTTAGCTGATTTTCCGATTCTCTAATGAGGCCTCTGCTCGTGTCAATAATGGTAATTGAAGGAATGTGTTCAACTTTGTAGAAATCTTCTCCTCCTTCCTCCTGCACCATTTGAACCCTGCGCTTGAAGGCTTCAGGCATGTTAGCTATCACTAGTTCCCTGATTGTAGTGACAAATTCAATTCCTTCAGGAACCATCTTCAAGTTAACACATTCATCTATTTTCAAATATTGAATATTAGGCATAGCTCCTTTCTCTATCCTCCAATTCTCCAAGGTAGTTATTCCCTGGACTTCAAGAGTTCTAAGTTGGCAGAAACCAGTTGAAGAACAATGAATTTCACTCCCCAGAAATACATCACGACGTAAGACCAAGGAATACAACTCGGGCAGATTCTCCAGAACAGCCATTGGATCTTCCTTAAGTCTGCTGTTTCTTAAGGTTAACATGGTGAGACTTACAGAGAAACTTCTATGTTCTGGTAGATTTTTTAAACAGCCATTCAAATCCATTTTACGGAGATGGGTATACCCTACCATTTCCCTTAAAAGATCTAAGTCTTTGTCAGACTTAAAATCATAGCGGATACGGAAAGAAGAGTCTTTGAGACGGTTGGAGTTTGTCCTGAGATAATTGTTGATTGCCTCCAGATTCTCCATCTCAAGAGAGAAAATTGCTGACAGTTTCTGAAGTCGGGTTAATTTGGGGATATCGCTAACATCAGAAACTCGTGTATCAAAGTTTTTCAAAACCTCCAGCTTACTTAAAGTACTCAGCTTCAATTTATCTTTACTCTTGTGAGAAGGAGGAAGATACAAGTGCCTTAAGTTTTTCAGCTTCCATAGGACATCAGGTATAGTCAAACAGACAAAAAAAGGTACACGTAAATCCAGTGTTTGCAGGAATTTCAATTTACCTATAGATGATGGCAGTTTATAAAATTGAGAACCTCGTAAGCTCAAATATCTCAAGTGAATTAAGTCCCCAATAGCATTGGACAGTTTTCTACCAAAGTCAAACCTTTCAAGATCTAAAACTCTAAGCAGTTTGAAACCATTGCAAAGCAAGGTCAACGAATGATGATGTTTTCTGTCAGTATGCCTGGAAAAGAACAATGCTGACCTAACACGATCCAAGTTCTCCTGTTTAAGAGGAAAATAGGTTTCAAAATCAGAATCCACAGTAACAGATAGTCTGCGTGCAACACCGGCTGATGTCCCAGATGATGAAGACCAGGAACCTACTAGTTCCAGTTCTTGTGAAAAAGGAATCCTTTTCAGAAAATTTTCCTCTTTTCCCTTTAACAAGCATAACTCTCTTGTTAGGTCGTGAAGTTGACAAGACTTGAACTTACCAGTTGACTCCTCCACTTGAACTTGAACCATGCACCTTTGCTTCAGTTCATGTAAATAACGTTCAGCTATGTCCATGATGGATTCTTCTTCCTCTAATTGATAAGAATCAGAAAATATGAAGCCTTCAGCAGCCCATAACTGATACAACTTCCGAGTAGATATTTTGTAGTCCTCCGGAAAATTTCCCAAATGCAAAAAACATGGCTTGACTTGATAAGGTAAGTCATGGTAACTTAAAGCTAACACCTCATAAACTCTTCCATTCTCTCCAAGACGTCTACCCTTCCTTAAATATGAATTGAAATTTTGGTGCACTGTTTTCCACTCACTTAGTGTAGACTTTGTCATGAGAAGTCCCCCAAGCACAATGATAGCTAACGGCAATCCTCCACACTGTCCAACCATCTCCTTTCCAAGTTTCTCCATATCTATTTGATTTTTTAGATTTGCAACAGAATGAGTACATGAGCACAGTTAGATGGGTTGTTAAAAAAAATGAGATATATTGACCACAGTGGAAGAGAGATTGGTGCAAAAAGCCGGGCTTGACCTGATAAAGATCTAAGTTCAGGTGTTCTGAAGAATACCTCTATTAAAAGTATTTTATTTAAAAAATTAACATAGATTTTTTCAGAATATCTCAATTGAAACCTTATTAAATTCATTTATTTTCAGAAGTAGGTAAACTGCACGTGTCTTCTTTAGGCATATGCTTCTGTCCAATACAAATTGGCTTATATATCAAATAAAAGTATCATAAAAATTATTTTTCTTTTCATGTGATATTTGACTAGAAAATGAGCCTAAAAAATAGTTACCATTATTCTGCAACATATTCTATAAAACATTTATAATCCAATCACTACTTTCTGAACAAGTATCCTATATTATGCAATTTCTATTGGAGTTTCGTCACGCTGTAATATTTTTCAATTGAAAGATATTTTTCTAAATATTAAGTACTCTTAACAGTATCGTTTTAATTCCCGAAACAGTTAAATCATTTGTACTTCATATGCTTTAAACAAGTTCTATGGGTTTGTTACATGTATATTTTTCATTAATGATGAATGGATAGATGAAACTAAGTTGGAGACATATTTGAGACTATTGAAAATATTGGCAAGTTAATTTGGTTGTTCATTTTTGACATAAAAACTTACGAGTGGTTCTTATTTATTTATGTTAGTACTCTATGTCTATGCTATAGAGAAATAACATGATTATATTTTAACTTGGAGACAGTTACTTTAGAACAATTATATCTAGTTAATGTAGAAATTAAAAAGCATAAAGAACAAGTTGATCAAGTAATTAGGCACGGAGTACAACAGGACCCCTCTATTCAACTAAGTTTTACCTGTTGTTATCAAGAACACATTTTAACAATTTAAACAAAAGGGGGAACCTCTCATTTATTTTATTTTATTTTATCTTGCGTCAAACACCCAAAACGACTTTCAAAAGGAAACAACTCTCCTAAGATAAAATTCCATTTGTAACTTAAATCTTTTGCTAATGTTGAAAATTTTGACATCTCCATATGTAAAGATCTCTCACCTTGAATACCATCTTCAGAACATTGCATCTTGGGGTTATCCATGGCTTCATCCTCTTCATTTTCACTTAAGCATGAGTAGAAGCTCTTTGTACTAGACGTGCTTGATCGTGCATCTTCATTCTCACATTTAAAGACAGGTTTACCTGTATAACCACAACCATCCTGACATTTATTGATTGATGTGCTCATGAATCTGTAAAGACTTATAAAGTCTAAGATGGTTTGCATGGTTTAAACTGCTGTTAGCCTGGATGCAACCTACGAGCAGAGTGAATCTCTTCAAGGTAAGGACTGCTTTTAATGATTTTACCAACTTCCTAAATAAATAATCTTGTCCCTCTTTAAGCTTTCACATGACATGCCTCAACAATGTACATTCACTATATATTGGGATGTGAAACAATCTAGCTTAGGATTCAACGTGTGAACATAAAATTGAAAGTGAAGAACACACTCGAGGCACAAGTAAGTTTTAGCAAGTATAAAGAGATAATTAAAGCATATTTAAGAAGATTAAAAATTCAAGTCCTAAAATAAGCAGGTAATGAACATAAAAACAATAAAAAAAAAATTCATTTCTAAAGAACGCATGTAATTAGATGTAATTATGTAAATACTAAATAGAAGTAAAAGAAGAAGTCAAGAAATGAAGTCTTTTATAGTGGTTTGATCTACAACATTCATCCAAAATTCACTACTGCTTCTATTTTCCTACTTGGCCAACAAGAATTAAGCGGTGGATAATAGGTAGATTTCGAGAACCTCAAAAGAATTTTGTAAGGCCGTGAATGGGAATTGAAGAAGTGGTCTGTCATCGAACTGGTGGTTTTCAACAGCTACATCCTAGAACATGATAATTATCCTTGCATAGCTACTGGGGCGTTTTGTTGGGAGGACTGGACAGCATAGGTTTTGTTGCCAGAGCAAAATGGAAATAAAAATAGTAGAACTCTCTTGGAAGTGAGGAACAATTCTCTGATTCTGAAAGTGACTTTCATGTAAAGGAGAAAGAGAGCTTTAATGAAAGATAGAAGGCAAAGTTGGCGAAATAGATGTAGAGGTAGGTACTATAGTCAAGAGGTCAACAACAGGTTCAATCTTTCATAAATATCCAACACAAAGAAGGGAGTATCATTTTCCAAAGCAATGGGCATAGCAAATGTGTAGAAAATTTAGCTCCCCGTCCAGGCTAGTGTAAAGAGAGTGCATTTAGCAGATTAATATTTTGTTATTTCAAACTGTTGTTTTGGAAAAACAGAGGTTGCCTTAGGCACTTTTTAGTAGTTGGATAATCTGAGGTTGTAGTAATTTAGTAAAGACTTATCTAAATTATTATTTTTGTGGTTGACTCGCTAATTAACTATTCTATTAGAGAAAAAATGGGAAATGAGAAGTGTAAGATATAATTTGATGGGTTCACTTCAGACATTTGATGGGATAGACTCTTGCGCTTATTGATCGTGGGTCCTAGCTCAGTTGATATTTCGTTGGTCAGACGTGCTTCTTTAACTATGATTGTAACTTTAGAGTGTGCTGCTATGTCTTCAGTGGACAGACCTAATATAAGTGATTGAACCCAGTTAAACAAGTTATGTACAAGACTGGAATGAGCCATTGGAGGTTGGATTAAAAAGGTTCAGAGTCCTTGAAAGGGCATTACTGGTGCTTCGCCGTGTTAAGGAGATAAGACATGATGGACACTAGGGCAACAGGGAGGCTGTGCAGTATAAGTTCCTGTCAGACGAAGCTTTTTGAGATTATAAGCAAGTAGGTACTATGAAATGTGTGGTTAAAAAGTGGATAAAAGTTGAGGGTTCAATGAAATGTACGGTTAAAAATGAAGTTTCACAGGCTTAAAATCTGAAAAAAGCTTTAAGTGCTGAACATATGAATATGGGTGTGGCCTACCCTAGGGCATCCATATTAGCACACAGCAGGTTAGTAAATAAAGAATGACAGCATTGGACGATGGTGGCTGGGATTAGAGCGATTGATACGACCACGCATCCACTGGCCTCCAGTAATAGGTTGAAAAAGTGTGTCTGAATCAAGAACAGCGAAGATAAATTACGTGACAGTAAAGATATCCAACGCTGGATGGGGAGAAAGGGAAGAGATATTTCAAAGGCTATCGGCAAGGAAGTGTGGGGATAGGTTGATACTGATATGTGAACTTCATGACAGCCACAGTATGTATACAGCTCCAGAAAAGATAGTCGTCAGTTTAAAATAAACTAGGCACAGAGAAGGAAAATTGAACTATATGTCCATAATGTTAACAAGTGCAAGTATTTATACCAGCTGTATATATATGGCAGCAAAACAGTATTGATCAATCAAAACGATTTAATTCTTTCCCTGATGAAAGTAAGATATTTAAGCAAATTATACAGAGTTAGATGATAGCGCAATCTAAAAAGGGGTTTTGATTCTAAAACAAATCAGATCAGATACCTGCAATATTTGTTCCAGCAAAAGCTTTCTTCAGAAGGAGCTCCCAACTCTCTTTCTCATTCAAGAATCTTTGTTCATAGAGAAAACATGTCGTATCTGTGTCAATGTCTCCTGCGATTTCTTTGTTACGTGTTGTGACAATTACTCTGCTACCCAGCGTCTTGTTAGGAAAGGCAGGTCTGAGGCTACGCCAGACATCCTTTTCCCAAATATCATCAAGCACAACCAGACATTTTTTCCTTTTCTGAACTTCAAAAAGCTCCTTGACGAGCTCTGCAATATCTTTCATCGTGTTAATTTGTTCCCTCCTTTCTGGTACAAGTTTATTAAGGATCCTTTGCAGAACATCTCCTGGATGCCATTGACGAGATATGCAAGCCCAAGCAACTGCGTGAAAATGACTCCGAACATCAGCATGATAATAAACCTTTCTGGCCAACGCAGTCTTTCCTATGCCACCCATGCCGACAATGGAGACGACATGATGACATTTACCATTTTCCTTCACCAATTCTGCTACCAATTTCTCAACATCTTCTTCCAATCCAACAAAATCCTCTTCATGATGAGAATAAGATCTTCTTAGCTGTTGGCGTCTCTCAGAACGAGGACTTGAAATTTCTCCTTTAAATATAGAGCTTATATGACTAACTCGCAAATCTTTTTCCAGATCAGAGATCCTAGTTTCAATATTCTGGATTTTTGGCCCAAGGTTGTGCAAGGATTTAACTTCCTTCCACAGAAAAGCAGATCTTCTTAAAACATTTTGTTCCTTTCTCGATGCAATTTCAACAAAAAAAAATTCTAGACAATCTTCTGCATCATAAGCAACTTCCCTGGTGTCTGCAACCCAATTATGGATCCTCTCATCTTCATCTTGTCTGGCATCTGCAATTTTTGAGATACACCGCAGACGCCTAAGCTTCGTTCGTATTTGCTCAAGGTTGCCTCGAATATCGTGTAAGAATTCGACTTCATGAATCAGCAATTCACTAAGACTGTTGATTACACAGGATACAACAGATTCAGCCATTGATAATTATGTTCAAGGTCAAAAAAGGAGAGCAAGCTTCTGCTATATCTGAGGCTGGGGGAGGGCTGACCGACGCTGCCGGGGACAGGGCAGAATTTTTTTTGGCAATTTTTATTCACATGGGTCCCAATTACATTACATCTGGCAAATACTTGGTAAAGGAGCTTAATTCAATGTTTAATCAAGACTTTTTTTTCATTTAAATTTCTATTGTAATCTTATTCCATGGGATTTAAACTGTTTTCCTTAAATGCTCCACTCAAAATAAAATGAATCCCTAGTCTTCTCCTTTAAGTTTAGTCCAACGACTCAAAGAATATCAAGTCCTCTCCTCCTATCAAAACAAATAAAATAGGGAAAATTTGTAGTTTTATTCTAATTCTTCCCGGCTATTGCACGTTAAGAAATAAATGCTCTAAGAATACCAAGTCCTAAAAAACAGTTCTCTCCAATGAACTCGAAGAATACCAAGTCCTCTGCTTCATTTAATTTCTCTGTCAAAATAAATAAATAAATAACTAAAATATAAAATCAGAAAGTAATTGATTGAGATTGGTACGAACACAACACGTACGCTAATATGCTATTGCCATCTTTCAGAAAATGATGCCACAGAGCACAAAATACCTCTTCACTTTGAAATCTTCCAACAAATTTTCGATGAATAGTTATACAGATAGTTCATAGCCACACAACTCACTTTTTACACATACTTATGGGAGATTTCCCCTTTAAACATGTCGACTCTTTAAATATGAGATTCTCTTTATTTTAAAGAGACGACGTTTAAAATCATACTCTAAGAAACTTTAAATTAACATTTGAATTTAAAGAGTGGACTCTCTATAATTAAATGCATTCAAAGCGTTTCAATTTTCAATGTAGGAAAACAATAAAATAATCTTAAAAAAAAGCTAGTTAAAATAAAAGATAAAGAAAAATAATAAATATTTTTGGAGGATGTAAAATTAAGTGTTAAATATAAAGAGTTCGTTGAAATACTTCAAAATTTTAACTCTTTAAATTTATAGATGCTCTCCAAATGAAAGAATGTGCTCTTTAAAAATAAAGAGAGTCTCTTGAAATGCTCTAAAAGTTTAACTCCATGTTCGGTAAAGAATAAAATTTACAGCCTATTTGATAGCCATTTTTCAGACCGTTACAAATCAAAGTCAGCCACCTTTTTTGACTTCTCCTGCCATAGGTGAGACCCATAAATATTCTTTAACGGTCATTTTACTTTTAAAATTTGCTGAAAATGGTTACCAAACACAATTTTTAGTAACTTTTGATAAAAAAAATTTGAAATGTATAGTGAAAATATTGTGAGTCTTTTAAAATATATGATTAAAATTAATTGTTGAATTTGATTTAAATTAAAATATAAATTATAACTCATTTCAAAATTAAAAAACAAACTTTATTATTTCAAAAATCATATATTAATTAAATTTTAATTATAAAATAATTAATTAAATATTTTTTTTTTATTAATTAAATATATTAATATCAAAATATTATATAATTTATAGTGATAATTAGTATTAGTAATCCTCAACTTATTTCTTGAACACATATTTATTAAATTAATAAATCAACCGTTATTCCTTAATCACAACTCACAAATTCTATAAATACAGCTTATTTTATGATCAAAAAATATTTAATTAATTGATCACAAATTAACAAAATTATAAATAACATATTATTTATTAATTATAAATTAATCAAGAATTATTTATTGGTCACCATTAATCAAATAAATGACCACCATGACTACCACATCCACTTGCCTCCAGTAGTACCACTGCCGACACCATCACCGCAACGACGAAATGGCTGCACCAAATATCACCACAATAGAACCGCCGCACACCATCGCCTACACCACCGTGACCACCACAACCACCAACAGCACCATAACCGCCATCAACAACGCCATCTACACAACTACCACCATCATTTGCAAAACACCAAGTACCACAAAAAAAAAAACTCAAAAACTGAACACTGACCAAGGATGCACCAACACCATCCCAGCACCACCGCCACCTGTAGCACCTACTGCACCAGAACCAGCAGCATCTCCACACACACCACAGCACACAGATCACCACCGAAAATCACAAACCATCGCACACTACCGTATGCACAGATCACCGCCCGACCCCAAAACCAGATCCAAAACAACCCCCACGCTCAGCATCAATAAATAAATAGCTTGATGGCAAATTGAAAAGAGCTGGCTAGTCCGAGTTTTGTACTTTAGGGATCGAAACTAAGGCAGCTTGTTCTCGCTTAGATATGGACCTTCCAAGAATCGGAGCTTCAGCAGGGAGATTCAGAGCTGGGTGGGACGATAAACAGGAATAGGTTTTGGAATCAGATTCGGGTTCAGTAAATCGACTTTGGCTCTCTTAATCGATGGAGCCGACGCCGGTGCTGACGAAGGATGTTCTAGTCGTTCGCCGTCATCGTCGATGTCGTTGGAGAGAGAGAGGAGAGGTAGAGAAAGAGGAGAAGGAAAGTGATAGGTTTGGGAGTGAAAATTAGGGTTAGGTATTGGACTGGGGTGGAGTGGGGTGGGGTGGGGTGGGGTGAATTAATTTAATTTTATAATATTATTATTAATATTAAAAATTTAAATTATCTTCTGATTTTTGAATAAAATACTTTTAAATTTTATTTTTGAATTGAAAAGTTAAAAAAATGTGTGAATAAAATTCCTACATCCGGAAAAGTTAAAAGGATAGAACGTTAAAAGGTCCAACCGGAATAAAAGTTGAGTTGAACTAGTGGTTAAAAAAATTATTATATAAATACAAAAATGTGCATAAGAGTATTTAAAAATTAGAAATTTTAATAGTTTTTAAGATGTATTTTATAATATTTTTATTAATTATTAGTAACTGTGAAATAAATAAGTACAATAATATATCTTACAACCTATTAATTTTTAATAAATAATTAAAGTATAGAAAAATAGACTATTGTTCGATAAATACATAGTTAAACTAATAGGTCACCGGTTACGTATAACGAACTATTTAGGCAAAAATAAGGTTAACCATCAAAATATAATCCACGGAACGGGTATGGGCCTATGGGGTGGTTGAACATTCCCATCCTACTTGTTCCACCCATATACCTAGTTAAAGCGAGACGAGGCGGAGGTAGGTCCCTTGCCCCTTGTTGCCCCATTTTATTTTATGTTTTTTATGTTTTGAGTTAGTCAATATTATTACTTTTTTTTTTTTCAATTTGCTAAGAATAACTTACGTTTTCTTTAAAAATGAGGATAAATCTTTTATGGGAACAATACATAACTACTAATTTTAAAGATTACATTTCATAAAAATACATTAATTATTTCTATCCATGCGACCTCACATACCACATCCTATCACCCTACCACACCACCTTCCCTCCACATCTCCACCAAAGACGGCCATCAGCTCTGGCGATCACTCCGGTGACTTCTCCGGCGGTCACTCCGATGACTGCTCCAACGATCACTCCTAAAACTGTTCCGACGATCACTTCATCGGTCGCTCCGACGACTGTTCCGGCGGCCGCTCTGGTGACTCAAAGAATTTCAGAAAATAAAAAATTGAAAATCACACCCCCACCCCCATGGATCCACCTACCACCACCCCATCCCTGCCTCCACCTCTTAGAAAATTACCGGAAAAAAATGTGTGTTAAGTGTGACTGTATGTGACTAATTGTGACCAAGTTTGTATTCAATATGACTAACTGTGACCAAAATTTGTGTTCAGCGTAACTGTCTGTGACCAATTGAATCTTAATTGTGACCGCATATGATCAAGTCACAATCGGTCACAATTAACACAAAATTGGTCACAACCAATCACAATACACACATATTTGGTCACAAATGATCACCGGGAAANTTCAATATGACTAACTGTGACCAAAATTTGTGTTCAGCGTAACTGTCTGTGACCAATTGAATCTTAATTGTGACCGCATATGATCAAGTCACAATCGGTCACAATTAACACAAAATTGGTCACAACCAATCACAATACACACATATTTGGTCACAAATGATCACCGGGAAAACTTGAAACAACAGGATCTAACCACGAGTCATAAATGCTGATCACCATCTCATTCATCCATTAAAAACTCCATATCTGAAGAACAGTCAAAATTACCCCAAAAAAGTGATTAATCATTCATCATATAAAGCTCAAGCAGCAATAGACGGCTTAGAGGCTGCAGATAGTCTAGATCTCTTCTTGGCCAAGCTCTCACTCCGCCTCTCCCTCTGCTCCTTCAATCTAGAAGCGAGAAGCTTTTGGTACTCAGTAGCTTTTGCCTTGGCCTTGGCAATCCTCTTCTTCTTATCGAAAATTCTGGCTCTCTTCCTCTGCAAAGTCAAGGGAGTTACCAGCCTCTGAATCTTAGAAGCTTTGCTCACATTCTTACGTGTCATCACGCAATAGCTCCAGGTTAACAATTGATTTTGAATATTCCATAACAATGTGCAATTGAGATTAAAAGTTTGAAAAAATAAAATTAAACCTCACATAAAATAAAAGTCAAACTAAACAGGGCTCGAGTCGAACCACAACAGGTGCTGACTGATGTCCGACGGAACTTCACAGACGGAGGTGGCGAAGCAGCTATGGATTCACAGGGACAGAGATGGTTGTGTCAGGGCGAAGCTGCCGAAAGAGAGAGAGAGAGAGAGAGAGAGAGAAGATACAGAGAGAAAGGAAGATGGCTTCTGGGTTTGGGAATTCAATTAATGGGGGGTGGGGGTGATGAAATAGGTAGATTTAGAATTTTATTAATTACAATTAATAATCTTAATTTCCACCTGATTTTTGAAATGTAAACTTTATTACATGATTTTTGAATTGTAATCTTGAAAAGAATGATTTCAGGTAATTTTATCATCTTTTATTTTTGTTTGATAAAAAACTTAAATTTTGAAATTAACTTTAAATGGGACGAGTAGCGATATTGTATCATGTTTTTCATACCTATCTCGTACCCATTTCGGGGTAGATAATCCCCTCCCCATTCGAAGTGGAGCCCGCAGATATCGGATTAAACGAAATTTTTTTCTTTTTTTGTCATCCCTATCAAATTCCATCCATCCTCTTTAACAAAGAAAATGAATGCGGTTGGCTGCTCCTTCAAATTTGTGTTTCGCGTGATTTGTCGC